>PVKY010010394.1:0-12657 GCA_004027775.1 Bradypus variegatus
AACAAAGTCTGTAAGAAGGAGGAAACAACAAAGCTTCTGATATGAATTACGAAAAACATCATTTTGTGTTGATTACAAGACATGTTCATGTACAGATTGAAGGTGCCTAGGATCCTCTCTAAGGTTATAGGGCAGACATTGATGGCTGAGTTTGTGTCTTTCTGAGAGCTATGCTATTCTTTTCTTTACTGAGTGGGGTAAATTTACTTCTTTACTGATTGCTTTCTGCTTTATTTCTGAAATAATGAAAACTATAAGGACAAGGTCTTTCCTAATATTATGTCTAATACATTAAAACCAATGGTCTGATGTTACTGCAGGTTATAATAGGGTCCTCTGCCTCCTGCATACTTGTGGACAGGGGATTCTGATCCACTTTCTGTTGGATGTTCCTTTATTTTCCCAACCCCTCTGGGAACCCAGAAGGGTCAACTTGTACTTATTCTTTCTTCTATCTTTTGGGAAATGCCTTTTGAATGACCCTCTTCCTCTGTTCAGAAACATTCCAACTCACTAAGCCACAGGATCACTAAGAAAAGTCTTTGGGAGTTATTCATTTTTCTTCCCATCCTGAGACAATAATATGTTTACCAAGGGTTCAGAGTACAGAGTGTTTTGCATTATTATCCTGCTTTTAGAACAACTGGCTAATCATAGCCAAGTCTCACTCCTTTCTCCACTCGTGCCTTCCCTAACACCCAAACAATATATGGACAATGACAGAAGGAAACACATAAACAGATATCTACACTCTCGCAGTCATATACTGAAAAACAAACTATCTATCAGCAATGCAGAGAAAGGGAAACTCTGCTGGTGAACTCACGTATCACAGTTGTTAAGAGGATTTGAAATGATTTTATTTCCCTATTCAGGGAATTTCAGTGAATACTCTGGGCTGTAAAATATTTTTGGTGGCAGAATTCATGTCCCTAATTCTGCCAAGTCTTAAATGGATAAAGGGAAATAAAGCTGAGGTAGGCACAGTGAAAGCACTCATAAATTGAATGACTATTTAGCTAAGATGAAATATGCCTGTTTATCTTCCTTTGAAAAAAATTATTGAAAATGTTAAATTTGAGTGACTTTTACACAGTTTTGTAGAAAATAGTTTTAAAGAAAATTTCTTAACTAAATGGAGAGTTTAATTAGGTTATATTGACATTCATCTGTTAATTTTATTTGTTAGCTCACTGTGACTTTCAGAGCACAAAGATCCTCCTAGTGGTTGAACAGATGTTTGGGGTTTGCTCAGAAGCTAAGGATTTGTCAGAGTCTCAACAAGCCCACCAGCACTGCCATGTATCTCAGATTCACACATTTTATGACCTCACTAGAGTATACAAGCTGATTAAGAGGAATATTATAATTTACGTATTAAACATTATAGTTTTCAGAGCTGTTGTTTACCAAAGTCAAAGGATGGGTGTGTGGAGAAAGTTCTTTTCATCAGCAGAACAGCATAGACCCTGGAATCAGATGGATTTGAATCCTATTTGCATCACCAGCAATTTACATGATAGGGACTCATACAGCCTTCCCAGAATGCTTTTGTGCAGAATCATGTGATAATTCATATTACCACATGACTTAAGTTGCCTGACCCATAATGAACACTCAGTAATTGTTAGCTATGATTATTGCTCTCAGAGAAAGTCACCTCTGATGCCTTCTCCCCTCTCTTCTGTCTTTCAGTCATGAAATTATTTGTGCTATTGGACACTGTACTGGTTTGGATATATTATGTCCCCCATAAAGCCATGGTCTTTTAATCCAATCTTGTGGGATATTTGGATTAGGTTGTTTCCATGGAGATGTGACACACCCAACTGTGGGTGATAACTCTGAGTACATTATTTCCATGGAGGTATGGCCCTGCCCACTCAGCATGGGTCTTGATTAATTTGCTGGAGCCCTCTAAGAACTCAGACGGAAAGAGCTCAGTGCTGCAGCTGAGAGAGACATTTTGGAGATGGCCGTTGAAAGCAGACTTTTGCTAGTCCAGAGTTTGCCTGGGAGAAACTAAGAGAACATCCCCAGATGCTTAGAGAGAAACTTCCTGGGTGAAAGCCATTTTGAAACCAGAACCCTGGAGCAGATGCCAGCCACATGCCTCTCCAGCTGACAGATGTTTTCTGGACACCATTGGCCATTCTTCAGGTAGGTTGGGACACTTTTATGGCCATAGAACCAGAACAAATAATAAGATTTAAAAGGAGATAGTTTTCCCATCACCTCTACTCTTCTTGATCTTTCTTTTATCCATTCCCATACCTATTCTGCTTTACTGATGTCTTTCTGTCCTTTCTTTTCAGTAAGTTTTTTTTCCCCTTTTTCCTTCTCTTCCCATCCCATAGGTTTGCTCTCTCTGCCTTCCAAACACTCATGTTCACCAAGTTCTTTCAGACATCTCAATCAGATTTCCTTTCTTTAAGTCTTCTGGAGTAAGTGTTTTCTTGGTTCAAGGGCACTAAACTCGACTGTTTCCCAGTTCTTTCACATTTCCCACTTTTTTATGGATTGAATACCAATGTCTCCAGTCACTTTCAGTCACTGGGCATGAAGATCAATGACCTAAAGCAAACGTGGACCTTGAGTCCCCACAGAGGACCCCCATCCTGCTCCCTCAGAAGAGCCACCCTCAGTGATCCACTTAGTGTCATAATCCACTCAGGGTTAAGTTTCCTCATACTTTACTGGGGAAAGTGTTCTGGTTTGCTAATGATGCCATTATGCAAGGCATCAGAAATGGATTGGCTTTTATAAAGGGGGTTCATTTGGTTACAGAATTACAGTCCTAAGGCCATAAAAGTGTCCAAACTAAGGCAACAACAATCGGGTGCCTTCACTGAAGAAACGCTGATGGCGTCCAGAACATCTCTATCAGCTGGGAAGGCACGTGGCTGGTGTCTGCTTTTCCTTTGCTCTCAGGTTGTGTTCCTTTCAGCTCCTGATTCCAGTGGCTTTTGCTCTAAGCCTCTGGGAGTCCTCTCTTAGCTTCTTCAGGGCAAAATCTGGGCTTCATCTCTTAACTTAGCATCTCCAAGCATCCTTCTGTACATGTCTCCAAGCATCTCTTAGTGTCAGCAAGCATCTGGATCTGTGCCAGCTCTTAGCTTCTCTCTTAAATGCTCCAGTGAACTAATCAAGACCTACCCTGAATGGGCAAGGCCATACCTCCATGGAAATAATCTAATCAAAATATTCACCCACAGTTGGGTGAGTCACATCTCCATGGAAACACTTAATCAAAAGTTTTCACCCTAATCAAAAGACTAATGAATCTACCCCCACAAGATTGCATTAAAGAACATGGCTTTTTGTGGGAGACATTATATCCAGCACGTCATTTTTAAAATTTTCTGAACCAACTTTGAAAAAGTTCTGAAAAGCCTGACAGTGTAAATAAATATAAGTAAAAACAAAAAAGGATTGTGATAAAGTATATAGAGTTTCTTATTCACAGAATACTGCATAGATTTTTGTTTATTTTATAGATGAAAGCTAAATTATCCCTAAACTTATTTCAAAGTCATGTGTATGTCTGTATTCATCTGAAAACCTATGAAGAATATGTTATTAATGATGGTTGTTTTGGGGAAAATGTTTTAAGTAATTATAGGTATTTTCAATTTTATTTTTGCCTGATATTGTTGGAATTTCTTTTGGCAATGAACATTCTTTAATGACAAGAAAAGCAAACACAATTTTTAAAGACTACATTATTTTTAAATCTTTTTCTGTGAAATGAAAAAGTGAAAAATCAGTAACTTTAAGACAGTATACATATTGTACACTCTCTTCTTTGTGATGAGAAGCCACATGAAAATTGTGAAGAGTGGGCAAAATACCATTTCCCAAGGAAGAAATAGGAGGTCTTGGTAAACTGGTATCTCTGGAATACTGATGAGCAATTGAGACTATTTATTCTGTGTTCCTCAGAGACCATAATACAGACCATAGGAAAAGATGGAATATTCCCCAGTTCATTTATTGAATGAAGCTGGTGTAAACTGAAGATCAATATGATAAAATTTTTACCCAAAGTATAGAGCAGTGCAGTAGTTTGGAGGCTGCATGTACCCCATGTTCTTGTAATCTATTCCTGTGGGTATAGGCCTGTTTTAGCTGGGACGTTTTGATTAGGTTATTCCAACTGAGATGTGATATACCTCATTTAAGGTGGATCTTAATCCTCCTACTGGAGTCCTTTATAAGAGGATAAAACAAATACAGAGGCTAAGAGATGAAATGAAGAGATACTCATAGAAAAATCCCCAGAGAGACCTGAGAGACAAGGATACACCTGCTGAAGCTGAGAAAGGAAGTCCCTAAAGCTAGAGGCTGAAAGCAACAAAATCCAGGAGTGAAGTACCAGCAGATACTGGCCATGTGCCTTCCCAAGTAACAGAGATGTTCTGGATGCCAGCAACCTGTCTTCAGAGTCCAGGTATCATCCTGTTTATGACTTTGGTTGGACATTTTCATGGCCTAAGAATGTGAATTGTAAGTTAATAAATTCCTATTGTGAAAGCCAACCCGTCTCTGGCATATTGCATTTTGTCAGCTTTAGCAAATCAAAACAAGCAGTATTACATATGAATATAAATATAATAATTCTAAATAAGAATATTAACTAATTGTATCTTGTAGAATATGATAACATTCACCGATTCATTCTTTTAATAATATTTCATTCATTTATTCACTTAATCACATAACAATATTTACCAAGTGGTTTTTTTTTTTTTGTCACATACTTCACTAGGTGCTAGGAATTTAGGAATGTACTAAATTACTCTCATGGACCTTACATTTCTGTGACAGTTTAGATGTCATTCCTTGAATGCTAGCACAGTTCAACATTAGGGAATCTCTCAACATATTTCATTACATAGATAGATTGCAAGAGAAGAAAAGTTTGAGTATGTTGGCAAATACAGGACTTTTGTACAAGTTCATCTCCCTCCCAAGTCTGTGGCAGGAAATAAGATAAATCTTCTCTCCACAAACTAAATGGTGCTTGAGAATGGTCCTCCACATTTTGGAGAACTTGGGGTTTTTCAAAAAATGATTTCTTTTTACCTTAAAACAATTTGCCTTAAAACAAAGTTATCCTGTCAACAAGCCCTGTCTGAACGCACACAGAAGTATATTAGCTGTTTCAGTCTGTCACCCTTAAATATGTAAGACTAACTAAAGATAATCTGAGATTTGAGGAAAACTTCTGAAGTACAAAAGAGACCAAATAAACATTTAGGAAAAAAAACATGACTCTAGATGAAACAGAGGTGATTAATGGAATAGATGAGAAATTTGAAAAAAATTGAATAGCATTTTCAAAGAGATTCAGAAAGGTGGTGTATACAATAGAAAGTGAATGAGAAACTATGAAAAAGCAACAATCTGGGGAAAAAAGAGATTTTAAAATTAAAAAATATAACTGCTGAATTTAAAAATCAATAGAATAGGGTGTTGAAATTGCAGCAATCTCCCCAAAAATAGATTTAAGAAGACCAAGAGATGATAAAAAGAGAAAAAAATAAGTGATATAGAGAATCAAAATGGAAGATTCAAATCTGGCTGATGTAATTTCCATAAAGAAAATGGTGCAAAGAAAATTATCAAGAAATAAATTGAAAGAATATCTTACAATTAAAAGAAAAAGCCTCCCTGTTAAAAAGAGCCATGCTGTGCCCACCAAAATGAATGGGAAAGATACAAACCTGAGGACAAGAGAAAAGCCACTAGCTCACAGAGAGAATAAACAGGTCACCCTCAAAGGGACACCTGATGATGGCAAATGGCTTAACCACCCCCAAATAATGGCACTTAAAAAGTATAGGAAATGAAAAGACATGAGTTAAGAAATAAAATCAAGTTATAATACTTGGCTCAGCAATGCCAACATTCACTTAGTCAAAATAATGCAAACAGAATAGTTTGGTAGAATTAAATGGCTGTCGATACAGAGATCTCATGCGCTTCTCCCCAGGCCTAAGCTCCTGCTGCTGCGTTCGCCCGCTCGCTAGGCTCCTTATCAAGCCTAAGCTGAAGAGTACGTCCTTCCTCTCGCTCGCGGGGAACCACGAAGTTGCAGGTCTGCCACCAAGTTTGAGGCGCGCCTGATCCAGGGCCCGAGGAAGGTGCTGGAGCGCTCAAGGACCTCATCAGCGAGGCCTGCTGGGACATCAGCACCGGCGGCGCGAAGCTGCAGAGCGTGGACTCACCCCTTGTCTCCACGGTGCAGCTCGCCCCGCGCTCTGAGGGCTTTGACACTAACCGCTGCGATCGCAATTTGGCCAGGGGCGTGAACTTGACCAGCATGTCCAAAATACTAAAACGTGCTGGCAATGAAGACATCATTACACTAAGGGCTGAAGACAATGCAGACACTTTGGTCTAGTATTTGAAGCGCCAAATCATGAAAAAGTTTCAGACTGTGAAATGAAGTTATTGGATTTAGATGTTGAACAACTTGGAATTTCAGAACAGGAGCATAGCTGTGTAGTAAAGATGCCTTCTGGTGAATTTGCACTTATATACCAAGATCTCAGCCATAGTGGAGATGTTGTTGTAATTTCCTGTGCAAAAAATGGAGTGAAATTTTCTGCAAGTGGAGAACTTGGAAATGGAGACATTAAGTTGTAGCAAATGCATAATGTCGATAAAGAAGAGAAAGCTGTTACCATGGAGATGAAGGAGCCAGTTCAGCTAACTTTTACACAGAGGTACATGAACTTCTTTACAAAAGCCACTCCACTTCCTCCTACTCAGTATGTCTGCAGATGTGCCTCTTGTTATAGAATATAAAATTGCTGATATGGGACATTTAAAGTACTATTTGGCTCCCAAGATCGAGGATGAAGAAGGATCTTAGATATACATAAATCCAAGAAAAGAAAACAAAGCTCTTTGTGAACTGCTTCTGTGATGCTGGCATGTCTTTTCTGTCACCAAATTTGTACCTCTGAGTTCATATGTAGATATTGTTTTCTGTAAATAACCTATTTTTTTTCTCTATACTGTACAGTTTAAAGAATAAAGTCCAAAGTCAAATCTGGTCTTGTTAACCTAGAAATATTTTGGCCTTACCTAGAAATACTCAGGATTTTTCTAATGAAAGGGTAATAACTCTAAGCGCGGTTTTAAAAATGTTTCCAATTTAAAGTTATCTCAATTTCAAACACCAAAAATTATATATATAAGTAGATTTAACTTGAGGGGATAGAGGTAGGTAGTGTTTAATGAGACCTAAATCTTCATCTGTCATTAAAAGTCAATAGGTAACATTTAAAATTCACAACTTAAGAAGTAGTTTTTAAAGCATATTACTTAAGAAAATGGAGTCCACTACATGAAGATCTAAAGAGTTAAAAGTGAGTGTATTTTGTGAACAAGTATTGAAGACTGGGGAAGAATGGGAGAAAATCTTTGCATTACAAACTTTCCTGTATATTTAAGATTTAAAAAAATCAATGTGCATTTGTCACATTGATAATAAGTTAAAAACCAATAAGAAAATTATATAAAATTGCAGGTTATTAGGCAAATATGAAAAATCAATAATTATTCCCTATACAGAAAAAATATTCTCTAAATGGGAAAAATGAAGTCATTGTATTATTGCAAGCTCAGACCAGAAAATAATTAACAATTAATTTTGTAACAAAAGTAGAGGATATTTAAGAAACAAACAAGCAAAATATACTTCTAAAGGACAAAACTAAGATTTGAATAAATGGCCATGCATTAACATTCCTGTGTAGGAAAACATAATATTTTAATATGTCAACCTTTCTAATGCAGTTCCAATCATATTCCCTCTTTTTTTGAACCAGGCAAAATCATGAGAAGACAAATATCTAAGAATTGTCAATTGCAGTTTGAAAAAGAATGTTAAGATTGGATATGCTTTTTTATCATCTAGTTTTGTTTTATTATTTTTATAGAAGTTACACATGCACATAGTTTAATGAGTTGCATTGTTTGCTGTGAAAAATAGCGTCCCTCATCCTAACCCTTACCAGTCACATACCCCTCCGCAGAAAGCAAATGCTTTCATCTCTTTTCAACTAAATATTTATACCTTCATGCTTTCAAGGAATTTTCTTATTTTATTATACTTCATTTTTTAATACTGGTTTTTCTCTGTTAACTTCCCAGAGCAGATGAGAATTTAGCTCTCTTTTCTCCCCCAATGCACATAGCAGACAGATAGCCTTCCCACCATGTATCTTCCTGATACATTTACATTATAATTTTGTTAGAATAATGTTCAGTGTTTACATTACTGTGATTACATAAAGGTTTCTCACAGTCCAGCTCTATAGTAAATTATATAGTAAATATAATTATACAGTATATTAATTTTCTAATTTATATAGAAAATTATATAGTAAATTTTCCTATCTTGCA
This sequence comes from Bradypus variegatus, assembly GCA_004027775.1. NCBI lineage: Eukaryota > Metazoa > Chordata > Mammalia > Pilosa > Bradypodidae > Bradypus > Bradypus variegatus. Next base: position 8,419 of record PVKY010010394.1, read on the forward strand.
CAACCTTTCCCCCATTGCCTGGAGTTAATAATTGCCTTATTTTTTTATTTGCTTACTTTTCTGCATACTTATCACTAATTCAATACCAAACCCTTGCTAATTGTGTAATCTCCTCCCAAGACTTTTAGGATTGTTAGGTAGGACACAGATTGTATCTTTCTGAGGACATATCTCTCAGAGTTCTCTGACCTGCTCCAGTCTGGACTGGTGGCAGTTGGTGCAGGGTAAACAGCTGGCTCCTGGGAGCTCTCAGGAGCCCCTTTACTTCTCTTCATTTATATCCTATAGCAACTTCTTTAGGAAGTATATGTTTTGAGACTCTGCACATCAGAAAATATCTTCATTCTACTCTCATGCTTAATTGATATTTTCTATGTGGAATTCCAGATTGGAAATCATCTTCCTTGAGAATTTTAAAGGCATTGATACATTGCCTTCTAGCTTCCAGTCTTGTTGAAAATTCCCAAGATATTCAAATTCCTGATTCTTTGTGGCTTTTCCCTCCCTCTAGAATTCTGTAGGTTCTTACCTGTCTCCTAAGTGTTCCAAAATTTCACCCACTGTGCTAGGTACTCAATGGATTCTTTCTGCAAAATAATATCCTTTGGTTTGGGGCAATTCTTTTGAAACATTCTGTGATTATTTCCTTGTCTTTTATTTTCTTCCTTTTATCTTTTTGGAACTCCTGTTATTTGGGGGATATTGGACCTCCTAGACTGGCCCTTTAATTTTCTCTTCTCTTTCAATTTCCATCTCTCCAATTTTTTGCTTATTTTCTGTGTGATTTCTTCAAGTAGATCTTTCAGCCTTTCTATTGAATTTTTCATTTTTGCTATCATTTTACATTCTAAGCACTCTTTTATATTCCTTTCATAGCACCCTGATCTTGTTTCATGGTGGTAATAACCTCTCTGATCTTTTTGAGGATATAAGCAATGGATTTGCAATTTTCATTTCCCTGCAGCGTATATATTTCCTCCAAGCTGTCTTTTCCTGTACTGGTATCTATCATTTATGATAGAGGTTGTCATCACATATCTGGTAATCCTTGGTTGTCTGCTCATTTATTGTGTCTCCCCAGTTAGAGCTGAGCTGAGCTCCACAGGGGTAGTTCTGTTTATTCATGGCTGAATTCTCAATACCCAGCAGAAAGCTTTTCACAGGGAAGCAATCAGCCCCAGCCAAGGCTCCCTTTCTGTCCTCTCTCTGCCTTCTGGGTCTTGAGGAGCTCGTCAGCAACCTCAGAGTTTAGAGATTCGCAGGCTCAAACCTCAGGACCCAAGCTCAATGTTCCCCTTCTCTGAACCTTGGTTTTCCCGCCTTTTCTGAACCCTTCCCAGCATGCACACAAACTTCAGGGCCAGCATAGACGGGGTGGGGGTGGGGGGACAGTCCTCAAGCAAAACTTGTCTTGAAGGTGGCTCCTGTGCATCCAATCAACCTCAACAGGCCTGGATTTGCTTTTCTGTAATATAAAAACTTACTCTTAAATCTACTCTAACAAGACAATATGTATCTGTGATATCAGCACAGGATTAAGCCATGAAGTGGAGCAGTCTATGGCTGGGAGTGTTACTCCTGTTACTCCCAGGTGTTACTGGTGGGAAGGGAGCATTTCAAACCATGGCATATAAATATAAAATGATTTTCATTTTTCTCACTATTTGCTCCAATAACCCTCTCTTTTCCACGGGTAACAGGTTATCCTTTCTTTTTCTTTCAGTAATCAAAACAGCTTTATTCCATCTCGGAGTTAAAGCTCTTCGCTCCACGCACACCAGCCTGAAGCTCAGGAGCTACAGTGAGAGGAGGACTGGGCTGCTCCTTCCCACTCTATCCCTCTACACAGTGTGCTGGGCAGAGAAGAGGGAGAGGATAAAGGACTTCTTCTTCCGTCCTCTCCTGGCTGAAAGCCTTTTGTCTCCTTGACTGCTGAGACTGCTCTTCCCTAAAGTGAACAGCCCCATGTTGTGGCGCAGAGGTTCCTGTTCTTTTCTTTGGTTATTTCTTATCTTTTCCTGGCCAGGAATTCTGTCTCATTGGCAGATAGCCAAACACCTGCTTTCTCATGACACTGGGCACAACATAGTTGCTGGCAATAAAAGTAACTGATCTTGGCTATTTATTAGTACTTTATTTCATCTCTCTGGTTTCTACAGAGAGTTTCAGGGGCTTCCACCTGCAGTTTCCTGGAATGTGTGATCAGCCTCAGGCTCAAACTCTTCCTTCTCGCCATGCCCAAGCTTGGACCACTCCTCAGCCTCTTTGTTAGGTCTGCTTACCCAGTGGCAGCTGTAATGGGGGAGGTGGTTTCAGGCAGGTTGATTCAGAACCTAGACAGACTCATTTGATCCACAGGAAATTCATGGAAAATTGGCTCAGTAAAAGGTGGGAATGCAAGATACTTTTGCACCTTCTTTCTGCTCTGCTGCGTTTCTCCTGCACTTACTTTTTGCACTACAAGAAACTGATAAGCTTTGCCAGTTCAGAATCTCTTTATCTTCCAGAGACGTGGCTATTGCCAGACCTCAGTTTAGTAGAGTGGGTGGAGGACTAGGTGCCTCCAGACGTATAGGGAGGGAATTGGGTGGGATGAGTTAAATACCCTCCTCCCTTCTGCACAAGCTTTGCATTTCCCTAAAAGGTCACTTCTTGATGTTCTGAGTCTCTCCTCTAATATCTTTTTTTGTTAGCATCAAACTAATTCTGCCTCTCTCACCCAAGGAGGATGGCAAAGAATTCCTCTTTTTAAGTTGGCTCTAGAGAATTTAGTGACTGTTGTTACCAGCAGCCAGTTTTGCTGTGATTCTTAAACTCTTTTGTAATGTATGGAGGCAGGTAAAGATTTTAAAGAGTACTCATACCATATGGTTACACATGCACATACAGGAAATGAAATGTGACAAAGACAATGTAGCTGTGGAAAAATAGAATGCATAAATAAAACAATTCCCAGATAGTTGAATGATTTCATTATAAATATCAAAATGGTAAAACTATTGGCTACAAATCTAGGAAAACTTCTATATCCTTGAATTACAGGAGATAGTCTTAAGTAATGTGAAAATCCAGAAGCTATAAAAAATATAGATATATTTGACTATATAAAATTTAAAGTATATTAAAAGGCAAAGGATACCATACTACATTATTATAAAAAAGGTCAGAAGATAAGCAATAGACTGGGGAAATATCAGAGAGCATTTCAACATCTCTAGCATACAAAGAACTCCTGCAGATTGATGAGAAATAAATAACCTAAAAGAAAAATGGACAAGGATACAAATGGCATGTCACAGAGGAGAAAATACAGTTGACCATAAATTTATGAACAAATGTTTGATGTTACTAGGAGTCAGGAAAATGTAAATTAAAGCAACAATAAGTTAATTTTGGGCCTATCGGAATTTAAAAATTGAAAAAATTTTTATCATTCAAAACCAGTGACAATAAAGGGAAAAGGAAATCCACACCAACAACCAGTGAGAGTTTAAATTGTTATAACTTTATTGGAAGAGAATTAAAAATGTCTGTTAAAAATACACATATAGATATCTTTTGACTCAACAATCTGACCTTTGGGAAAGTAGCTTCCTTGAGTCCAGAACGGGAAAAGGGACACTTTTTGTTGTCTGCCTGTGGGCTGGAGGATCTGCTGGTCATGGAAGCCTGTGTTTTAACTGGCATCAATGCCTGGAATGTCAATGGTAGAAATAGCCCATTGGGCACAACATAGTTGCTGGCTATAAAAGTAACTGATCTTGGCTTCTTACTGACTACTTATTGTATGCCTGGTTGGCTGATAATGGGCCTTGGTAGGCTTTCCTTTAGGTGCAGACAGTTGGAAGTTTTAGCCAAGATCCTTCTGTTGCATCTCAGGAACTGGCTCTTCCTCTACCTTGAACTAGGCAGTATTAGGATTGCAAATGCTGTCTTTGTGCAGCTCTGCACTAGGGCAAGAAAGAATGCTCAGACTCTGCAAAGGAGGTTTTGAAAGTTAAGAGTGCCAGACATGTAAGTTTCAAGATATAAGCTCCCAGCTTTGGGAGTTTATAAAAGCAAACATTGCAATTTATTTTGTGAGTATATATCCTGAGGATTTTCAGCTGATATTGTAAAGAGATATGGCAAGGACAAAAAGCAGGAGGTGGTGAGTAGAGCCTTAAAAAGCCCATTGAATAAGAGAATTGTTAAGAGGGAAACTTAAAGAAACTAAAACTGTCAATATTCTGGACATCA
>PVKY010010395.1:0-12667 GCA_004027775.1 Bradypus variegatus
CTAGTGTGGCTGACTTCCACCCTCTGGGACGTGAAGTCAGCTTTTATCTTTCCTGCTGGTCTGACCTCCAGCTCTTGCCCTCAAGAACCCTTGCACTCATTCACCCCTGAAGGCCAAACAAAGGCATGAATGAGCCCTGGTGAGTGAACGCCCAGCCCTCATGGGCCCCCGCTGGCCCACCTCCTTGGGCCCTCCAGGTCTATCCCAGAGCTAGAGGCTCAGGGGCGAACACCAGCTCTTTGCTTACTGGCCGTGAAAGCCTGGGCCAAGTTTCCATGTTCTACAAGATGATGGTAAAGATTCCCTTAGCACAGAGCAGGAAAGAGTAAGTGCTCAATGAGGAGTGTTCCATTTGCCTTAATATTTGTCCTTAATTTTACACACACACAGCCTTCCCTTATCTCACTATCCCATCTTTTTTATAGGAACTCCTTCTTGAAGTCTAATCTCAAGCCTTCATGTCATGGCATGAGCCAATTTTCCACCTTTGGCAGAGTCCAGGGACCGAGGTGGAAGAGGCTGCCCCAGCTGGCTGGAGGACAGGGGTGGGGCCGGGAGGGAGATTACAGCGGCGCCGGGCCCAGGGCTCCTCCGTGCACCTGCTGCGGCCCCGGCAGAGACGGGGGGCCTGCCAACCTACCCCGCCCCATGAGCTCATGGCTGCGTTTGCCAAGCACTGGCTCAGGGAGCAGGTGCTGACAGCAGGACCCAGGCGTGGAGCCCAGGACAGGGAGGCAGGAATGCAGCCGAGGGCCAACACGAGTGCCATCTCCAAGGTCCGTCTGGCCTCCACCTGTGGCCTTGGATTAGTGACCCGCTGCCCCTGCTCCTCCTCCCAGCTCCCTTCACGCCACTCAACATTCCCAGGCCTGCTGCCCCACCCCCTCCCCGAAGGACAAATGGATGAGGGATGAGATCTTCCCCAGGCCTCAGTGGCTCCTTTTGCATCTCCTGCTTCTCCTGCCCCAAATGACTGGCCCTGAACAGGATGCTGCTGTGATAAAGCACAGAGAGTCTGCTGGGCGGGAGGGGGTGGCCACATGCCGCCACTCCTGCGGCTGCTGCAGGCTGGCATCTGAACGCCAGTTATAAAACAGCGATGAATCCCCAAATAGATGCCTCCATCCCAGTTTCAGGCGTTCCTAGAGGTGAGGACAAGACGGGAAGTCAACCTCAGTCTCCAAATTCTCCCACACCTTGCTGCCCAACCCCTCCTTCCCCAGCCAGCCCCAGGTCTCCCCGTTCCAAAGGATTCCCTCCATCCACCGCAAAATCCGTCCCTGGGCTCAAAAGACCCCTCCAGGGAGCTCTGGGTGGACAGGCTGCAGCCCGCGCGGGAGACACAGCCGCTGCCCCCAGGCCTCGGCCCTTGTGTTGCCAGCGATGAGGAGTCATCTGCCTGGGGTGCTCCGTTTGCCCCCTGATTCCCAGGCAAAGCCCTCAGTTTGGGCCTAGAGTTCGGTCCCTGAGTGTCCTCTTTCTCACTGTCCCATCTCAGACCTTCTTCTCTAGCTCAGCCAAACTCTCCACATACGCCCGGGGTCCACCCCCTCCCCCTCAACTGCCCCTCCCAGCTCAACTGCCCGAGGGTGTCTGCTGCTCCCACCTCTTCCTTGGACTGTGGTGGGGGCCGTGTCTCTTCTTCAAATCATGGGTTCAATGCCCCCCACCCTCATCCCCACCTCCCACATACTCTACCCTCCCCTCCCCGCTTCTGGGCCTCCATGTCCCTCTCTGTAAGGTCCCCTCCAGCTCAGGAACTCTGAATCTGAGGTTTCTCCCCATTGTCCCAGGCACTGCCTCAGGCTCAGTCTCCTGCCCCAGAAGCAACCAAGCTTGGAGACAGTGACGGGGGAGGCCAGCCTTCCCGAATGACACCCTGACCCCTCCAGGAGCAGGGAGGGCAGCAAGCTCTATTAGTACCCCTTCCCCTTCTCAGAATCTCCCTCAGCACTTGGGGGGAGCGACACTCCTCCTTCATTTCCATCCCCGGACATCCCACAGAGAAAACACCTGAATGGACCACAGGCCAAAATTGGGCCCCAAATCCCCAGAGAGTAGGACCTAGCTCACAGCTGCACACTATTTTCATGTCATTTGCAAGTGGCACCAAATGGGCTGGGCAAGCCTGTGGCTGGACAGTCCCCACCCAGGAGGCAGGGCAGATTCCCAGGGTACCAGGTCACTGCACTGGGTCTCCAGGGCGGGCCTGCTAGGGACTGGCTGGTTCCCAAATGAAGTCACTGGGGATGGCTGGTGCCTGCTGCTCCCCCTGCCTACCCCACCCCAAGGAAAGCCTTGCCCCTTCCCAGCCCTGCTCCAGGAAGCTTCTCCTGGACAACCCCACCCAGCTCTTACAACCACCTTACTCGGTACTTAGATCCATATTTTACCCTCTATTCATTCGTCCTTGTTTATGTTTTGCTCTGTAAATGTCCTCACAAAGCTACACCTTCCAAGGTCATCACTAATTTTGAGAGTCCCCAGTGTTCAGTAAGCCCATTTGTTGGAGGACTAATCCCTGCCCTGAAGGAATGCCAAGGAAGTCTCTGGAATCTAAGTCACATCTCTCTTGCAGCAATTCTTTCCTCTTGATCATCGAGCAGTATCACCGATGAAACCCCCAACACTGAGCAGCTTCTCCCCATGTTCAAGTTTTTCCTTTGAATGTCAGGGCAGGAATCTTTGGAGAGTACCCAGAGGAGGTCAGCTTCTCCACAAGGGGAAGCTTCTCCCCTGGAGTACTGCAAGCCCTTCCAGTCCCAGGTCCTCTTACTGGGATCAGCCTGTGTGCTGAGGCTGTGTCCCCGCCACACCCACGGCTCTTTCCCCCAGAGGCTGCAGGAGGCTGTAGGGAAGACTGGATTGACCCTCAGCTCCAGCACTGACCAATTGTGTGGGCGTAACCACCCTGCACCTCCATCTCCCTATCTGTAAAAGGAGCACAATAATAAAGGCACCTGAAGAGGGTGGCAGAGATGGGGAGCTCTCTGTAAATCAACCGGTACCATGTCTGGCACAGAGCCATCACTCAGTAAGAGGAAGCCATCATTAATATGGTGTCTGGTCTCAAGTAGCGGCCACGGCCTCCTCACTGCAGCCCACCACTGGCTCCTAGTAAGGCCAAGCTGAGGGGGTGGCTGGTGGGGGGAAATGTTGGGGTTCAACGTCAGGATTTCTTCAGGGTCCTCCACTGACCTGATTTTGTGGGAAGCGTTTGCCCTCACTCCACGCACAGGACCACCCGGCTAAGTGTCCATGGTTGCGAGGGAAAGAGCAGAGTCTGGGGTCAGCTTGGCTTAGCACTGAGCCCAGAGCGGAGGCCTTCCCTTCCACTCCCCCCACGTCCAGCCCTTACTCTCCCACCCTGCAAGCAGCTCCTAGGTGGCAAAGGACTCGAATGCCAAGCTTGGAATTTACCTGGGCAAATGGCACGAAAGAGGGGACAACTGAAGGCTGTTGGGGCAGGAAGGGATCTGAGTCCTCCCATCCGGGGACCCAGCCACCCAGCTCAGCACACATCACATGGGTGCTTCATGCAGGCTTCACTGTGGAGAAGAAGAGGAGTGAGGCAGAACCAGGAACCTCCACTCCAGGGTCAGTGGATCAGGGTGTCTCCAGTTTTCACCTCAACCCACAGTAACATATATATTTTCCACAGAGACCAACAAACACAGACATCCATAAAATGATGCTTTGCAATGCACTGGGATGGTTTCCTATTTCATGAACCTGTCATGAGTCACAAGCCCCAGTCTGAGGAACACCAGTGTGCAAAATAGATGAGCCACTGCCCCCGGCTGCAGAGGAGTGGGCACTCCCAGCCCCGCAGAGACAGTCAGGACGCCTGGCACATTCCTTCCTTCCTTCATCTCCTCCTTCATGGATGGGTGAGTCAAATGCCAAGGATGAGGAATCCAGGGAAAAGATGATATGAGTGGCTCCACTCTGCAGCAGGCACTTAACAAGTGTTATCACTAATCCTCTCAGCAGCCCCTTGCTCCCGGAGTTTGTTCTTCCCATTTTATAGATGAGGCCATGAAGGCTGAAAGCAGCTTTAAAAAGATTTATTGTGTGCTTGTTCCATGCTCAGCAATGTTCCATGTGCTTTACCCACCTAGCTTATTTACTCCCCATAACAACCCTCTGAAGCAGGCGCGATTGCACCCTCATTTTGCAGAAGAGGACACTGCAAGTCACTCGCTCGAGGTCACACAGCTAGTTGCAGGGTTGCATTCATTACCTTGCAAAACCTCTGGAGAGCCCCTACTGAACCAGGTAGATTCCCGGGCTTATGTGCCCATCTAGATAAACTTAAGGTAGGAGGAAGCTGAGGCAGAAATGGGAAACAGTGATAGGATGGGGTAAATTCAAAGCTATACAAGATTATGGACAAAATTGCTGCAGTTCGTAGAAAAGGAACCAGCAGCTCTCCCCAGCCACTTGGTCAGGATCCAGAAGCCTACTGGAACTTAATTCCAATCACAAAAGAATCACTGGCAGGGTCAGCAGAGGAGGCTTCGATGGAGGGACTGCAGGCAGGGTGGCTTACCTGGAACCCTGTGAGATCCTCGGCACACTGCTCCAGACCCCCCACCCCCACCCGAGCTTCTTGGACAGGAGAGACCTGCTCAGACCTCTTCATTCAGAGAGGCAGAGGTGAGGGGGGCCAAGAGGGTTCGTGGAAGACGGCGGACAATGTTAGGAGAACCAAAGCTGGTCTGGTGGCTGGGGGTCCCGGGGCCCTTGCTGGGAATGGAGCCGCAACTCAGCCCTGCCTGAGACAGAGGGCAGAGCCCAGACCTGGGGCTTTTGCCCAGGAATGCCATCAGCAGCCCACACAGTGCACCTGGAAGGTTGTGGGGGTGGGACAGGGTTTCCCCCACTCCCACCGACCCCCCAGCAGGAAATGTGTCAAACTCGTTAACATCTCTTCAACCATGCACCCAAGTGCTCCTGTGGCTCCTAAATGACTGGCAGAAGCCAGGTCATTAGGCAGGGGAGACTGTCATTAGTGCGGGTGATGCCACCGTGGCACAAACAATGGCAAACAGTCATTAGTGGCTGTGTCACGGGGTGAGGCAATGCTGGCTGGCTGGAAGCAGGGTACTGGGTGCAGGGAGCCACTGCTCCCCAGCTTGGCTGAGAGTGCACACACTCATACAGGGGGAGTACACACTCACATGTTCACACACGGGCATGAATAGGCACGCTCACATGCTCACACGCTCACACTGGGGTACGAGTAGACACATCCACTCAGAGGTGTGAGTACACATTTGAACACACACACATTCACACACAGGACATGAGCAGACACGCACACTCACATGTTCACACATACCCACAGAAGTGTAAGTAGGCACATTTACGCACTCACATGTTCCCACAGTCACATATAGAGGTGTGAGTAGGCACACTTGCATACTCATGCTTGCGTGTTCACACATTTGCACAAGATCATGAACAGACACACATACACATTCACACACAAGGTTGCAAGTAGACAGGCTCACACATTCAAACACACTTGCACAGTCACACGTTCACACACAGGCAAGAGTAGACACACCCACCCACTTGCACACTCACATGGTCATGCACAGGGGTGTGTGTAGGCATGCACTCACACTCACACACACACAGAGTCACTCACACAATCATGCATTCACACCCTTGCACTCAGGGACATGAGTGCCCACACTTTCCGGGGAGATCCACAGGATGAGACCCCATCCGCAGAGGGGCAGAGCCCTTGGAGCCTCCTCGCAACCAGGGACGCTGACACATAGATCCTCCCTCCTGCCCTGGTGTAGATGCTGACTCTCAGGGGCCCCACAGGAGACAGACCCCCAGACCCTCCCCCATCCCACCCTCTCCCTGCTTGGAAGGACCCAACAACCAGGGAAGAAACACCGAACTAGACTCGGAGCCAGCCAGGCTGCAGCCTCCTAAGAGTGGGCGCCATGTCCATCTCGACACCGTAACCCCACCACACACCCAACCTTAATGCCCAGCCCAGCCCACGGATCCCTTGAGATCCCAAGAAACGGGCTGCCATCTCTAAGAGCTCCAGAGGCCCACAGTGGGGGCAAGACACAAAGGGAGGCTGGGCACTGGAGAAGGAGAGCAGCCAAATCTAGATTCTTTCCCAGTTGTGACTCTTCCCTCCCATCCTCCTCGCCAATAGGCTTTTATGTGTCAAGCTGTGGGGCCGTCTTTCAGGTCAGAAAATATGGGCAAGGAGTGGAAAGAGAGGCAGCAGAGAGGGATAGAAAGAGCTTGGTAATCAGATGGGTAAGGTTGAAGGGAGCTGCATGGAGGCTGGGTACAGAGGACAAAGCCTAGCTCTGCCACTTAACCAACTGTGTGTATTAGTGGCTTAAAATAGCACAAACTCATTATCTTACAGTTCTGGAGGTCAAAAGTCCAAAACGGGTCTCACCAGGCTGAAATCAAGGAGTCAGCAGGGCTGCGTTCCTTCCGGAAGCCCTAGGGGAGAATCTGCTTCCTTGCCTTTTCCACTTTTCCAGCTTCCGGGGAAGCTGGTATTCCTTGGTTCATGGCCCCTCTTCCACCTTCAAAGCCAGCAGTGGCTAGTTAAATCTTTCTCAGCACATCACTCTTCTGCCTCCCTCTTCCACATTTAAAGGACCCTTGTGATTACACTGGGTCCACCCAGATAATCCAAGATCATCTCTTCCATCTCAAAATCCTTAACTTAATCCCATCCGCAAAGTCCCTTTTGTCACATGAGATATATTCATGGGCTCCGTGGGTTGAGACATGGACTTCTTTGGGGGGCTATTATTCTTGCCAACCAGGCTGGGTGACCTTGGACAAGTCACTCAACCTCCCTGAGCCTCAGATCTCCAACCTTAAACTCCCACCACGTGGGTGGTGAGGAGGCTTTAGAAAGCCACGTGAATGCTCAATGCTCTTGAAGCACCACCGCCACACCCAGAATGTCCTCTGTCAATATCTCAACATCCTGAGAAAGGAGAGTGAGGGACCTCAGAGGCTAGTGGGGTGGGGGCAGGGGCTGAGGGTTGGGGTAGGACTGGAAGGGAGGGTGGTGGCATGCACACCTGCAATGACCTGGGATAGGTCAGGGGAGGCTGCTCCTGTTTATTCCTGCCTCCCTCTGCCTCATCTGCTGCCATCTGTTTGCGGGGTCCTGGGGCGGGTGGGCAGGAGGCCCTGGCCCAGGCTGCTATTATCCCGGTAAATGCCAACTGCAGAACACTGACCCGGAAAGATAAGCCCCACAGAGAGGAATGGCTGGCTGGAAAACAGTCATTAGTCCCCAATGTCCCCCAGCGCTGTTCGTCCACTTGGGAGGCAGCCAATGGCACCTCAGAGAGGAGCTGAGGTCATCAGTTTCCTCCTGTCCCAAGCCATCAGCCAGCCCCATCGGCCCAGCCCACCACCCTGCTCCCTCTGCTGCTCACCCCACCCCACCCACCCCACCCACCCTGGTGACCCAACCATGGCCCATCCCCACCCCAGCTCTTATCCAGCCCCCCAGCCCCTCCCAGCTTCTGCCAGGACCTCAGAGCTTAATTAACTCAAGGAATGAGACCCCAAACAGTAAGAGGGAGCCTGAGTTCAATGCTGAGTTTGGAGTCAGAAGATCCGGGTATAAATCCCATTGCTGCAAAATGAGAGTGTAAAGATCCCCAAGCTGCCTAGCAGTGGTGGGTTGATGAAATGGGGTCAGATATGGGTACAAAGGCGAGTTACTGGGACATAAGGAAGGGCTTCCTCCTCCTTTTCTCCCTGGGACACAGTGAGCAGAGCTGGTCTCAGCCTGGCCTCTCACAGACCAGTCGCCTTGGAGACTCCCCACTGCCTGGAGGAAAGGAATAGAGGACGGGGAGAGGACCCAGGTGTCTGCACACAGTAGACCCCGGGTAAACAGGTACTGAATGCACAAAGCTCAACCACTGAGCTCCAGCTGTCTGCCAGGTGCTGGGATCACACAGCTGAATGAACCCTATCCACAATACGGATGTTTCCATTCTCCAGATACGTCCGACAGCCTGAGGATACATGGGTGAGGGGGACACCCGTGTGTGTGGGACAGCCTGTAAGCTGGGGCCAGGACTGAAAGGCTCACCGAGGCTGGGCACCAACCACTCAGCAGGGAGCAGAATATGGTTTCGGTCCATTATCAGGGCAGACAAAGGCAGCGGCCAAAGCTCAGGGGAGTAGTTGCAGCTTACAAAATAAACATCCCCAAATGCCCTACCACTCCCCTGGCTTCCTTTGTCAGCCACCCTGGCCTTCCAGGGCCTTCCACTTTGTTCCTCTCTGAAAGCAGCCCCAGGGTTGGGGACACCTACTAACTATCTGTGTGTGAATTGCCAGGAAAGGAAGGGTGGAGAGGCTGGAACCTGCTGGGCAGCTGGCGTGGAGGTGGGGTGGGGGCTGACGGCAAGAGATTCCAGAGCTCGGAAGGCACTGGTCTTAGAGGTAGAGGGCACCAGGAATTGCAGGGAGAATAGCCCGTTTATCCTCCTTCCTGCCCCCCAACTCATCACAAGCATAGGCACACAGTAGGGACACAGAAAGCCCTTCTTGAATGAATGCACAAATGGGGGGTGGGGGTAAGATTGGCCGGCATCCCCAGTGACCAGGTCCCGTGATGGATTTCAGGTGTGAGGGCACCTGGAGGAGGGGAAATCACATCCCCAAAACCTCCCTGTTGGGGGGCAGAGAAGAGACCCTGGCCTAAGAGAAGCTTAGAAATAAGTGCAAAAAGTAGAGGGCAAAGAGTGCATTAATTCAACAAATATTTACTATGCACCTACTGTGTGCCAGTGGTGCTAGAGCCACGAACATAACAAAGTCCCTGCCATCGTGGAGCTTGCTTTTGAGAGCTCTCCCACTAGAAGTGAGTGGGGCTGTTCAGGAAGGCTCCCAGCAAGGAGGGAAAAGGCGGGAGAAGCAGCTGCGGGAAGGTTCTGGGCAGAAAGAGAGGAAGCGTGTGTGGGAGGGAGGAGAAACACAGAGTGTGGGTCTGAAGCCTGGGGAACCGGGTTTGTTGGGAGGAAACTCCTTGCTTCTGGTGGGATGGGTGGCGGCAGAGGGGCTGGGGGTCACAGCAGGGCCCCGTGGCCTGGGATCTGGCATTTCCTCCCAGGGAAGAAACCGAGGAGAAGGGGCAGGGTTTTCCAGGGAACCCAGGCGCCCATTCCTCCCGTGGGTCCTCCCCAGGAGGCATCCAGCAGCCGGAGGAAGCTGGTCTCCCCCCCCGCCACCTCCCCAGTTTCCCTTTGTGCAATCCCTTCTTCCTGCTCCTCTCCACCCAGAAGCAGGCCTGGCAACTGTACTGAAATGCCACTGGCATGAACCAGCGCCCACACAGCCGGGCACGGGCCAGAGATGCCTGGGGAGGCCAGGCCTGCCAAAGCCTGGACAAGGGAAACCAATCTGCCCCACGTGCTGCATCCTGGGTCCTGCAACGCAGGAGGGGTCCTGCTGGGCACGGGGCCTGGAGGGTGGGGTGGGGCATGTCCCCAGCCCCAGCTGCACATCTGACCAAATTCGTGGCCTAATAGGGCCCCTGCCAGCTTACGGAGGCTTCTTTCTGCTTCTTTCTTTTGCAGGGGGAGACCATCAGTCTTCTCACCCACCCAAGGCATTTGTCCATGACAGGAGGGTGTCAGAGTTCCCACCAGACTGGGTAAGATGCCCGGCCTGGAACAATACTCCCGGAAATACTAAAGAATACCTAGGTCCCTGTACTCACTAAGTTTACTTTTCAGAACCTTAAATCCTCCAGGGTGTTCCCAGGCCAGACAAGTCCCCAAACCCAGACCTCTCCAAGAACATCAGCCAGATGCCACCCCCTTCCCCATAATGTCTACACCCCTTTTCAATATGAACAAGTTAGGGTCGTTACTGCCCAGATATCCCTGAAGATTGAGAAAGTGATCAAATGGGAGGAAGGGGCAGCAACAGACAAGATAGGATTTAAGAAAGGATTATGAATATTTTGTGAATTCATATTAATACTGTATGAATTCATAATAATTCATAATAATACTTTATGAATACTATATAATGAATCTTTATATAAACTTTTTTTAGTTTCTAGGGTACTAGAATAGCTAGAAGGAAATAACTGACATGGTGGAACTGTACCATATAAAATGCTTTAAAATTTGCTCTATAGCTATTTGTTAAATCGTACTTTGAAAGTTACCACCTTTTTGTATATATATATACGGTATACTTCAGTTGTGGAAATGTAACCCATAACATTCTTTGAAACTTGGTCTCTAACTGCTTGTTAAATTACAGTTTGAAAGTTGTCACTTTTCTATGTATATGTTATATAATATTTCACAAATAAAAAATGTTAAAAAGAAAAAAAAATGATGCTGGGCCAGGCATGTGGGGTGGGGGCTCTGAAGCTGGCCTCCAGAGGTGGGGTGTCCCCCACCCCAGCCTGACTTTCCTCCACAACCTACCCAGCATCTGTCACACCACACCCATCTCAAAGCTCTCAGTGTTTTATCCTGTGTCTCAATGTGGCATGACAAGTGCTCTGTGAGGACAGGTGGCTTATTACTCATTCCATAAATAAATCATCACCAAGCCCCTACTGTGTGCCAAGCACTGTGCTACGTGCTGGGACACCGAGGGGACAAAATCACCACACAGTGCCTGTCTTCATGGAGCTTTGCGAGGAGAGGGAGAGGGATGGACACCAATAAGTAAACAACCAAACAAATAATTACAAATTGGGCTAAGTGCTATGAAGGCAGGAAAGTGTAATTAGCCTACACTTACCTCTCCCAGGCCCCAGAGGTCTGAATGCTGGCACCTGCCCGGCCTCCCCAGCACGCTGCTCGGCAAGGGCCTTGCACGGCACTGTCCCTGGTCTGCCTTGGGCACGGGTCTGTGAGCTCCACGTGGCAGGCCTGTTCCCTTTCCCTCTGCACACCCTGGTCTGGAGGAGCACGCAGCGCAGTGAGGGGCTTGACAAGAGTTTGAGGCATATTTGTTGAACCAAACTGAGGAACAAAAGGCAGTGATCATCCTGTCCAATCTAATTGTACAGTCCATGGAGGCCCAGAAAGGCCAAGCATTTGGCTCCAAATCACACAGCTGGTGAGTGGCAGAAATCGGATCTCCTGACTCCAGGTCCTGAGCTCCTGCCACCATCCCCATGCTGTCCTACACCTCTGCCTTGAGCCAGTTCACACCACTGCAGCCTCCCAGGCCCTTTTCCCAACTCAGAAGCCCTCTCTGTAGGCCAGGGTTGCCCAACAGGACCGTATGTAGTGATGGAATTGTTCATATCTCCGCTGTCCCACAAGGCAGCCGCTAGCCACATGTGGCTCTTGAGCATATGTGGCCAGTGCCACTGTGAGAAGGACTTTTAATTATATTTATTTTTAATTGATTTAAACTTAAATAGCCACATGTGGCTGGTGGCTACAGAATTTGGCCAGCACAGTTCCAGGTTACAGTACATCTCACCTTTCTAGGAATCTAGAGACTCTGAGTGTTCTCAGGTCTTAGATTCTGAGTCCTTGTCCAAATTCTCCATCTTCCCACCTGGCTAGAGCCTGCTCTGTGCTTGAAGACACTGCAGAGACAGAATACCAGTTCCCACCACAACCATGGTCTCACAGACTTCTTAGTAAAGTTATTCTAAAACCTGACCTCAGTGTCTGTAATGCAATGCTCCAAGGTGGAAGACTTGGGGGACAACGCTGCATTCCCCCATCCTCCCAGCTCCCTCCACTCCAAGCTTAGCCCACCCAGGCTCTCTCCCACCAGCCCCCCAAGGCAGTCCCACCATGGACAGGCCTGAGGTTCACAGCCCCCAGGTCAGAGCCCTGATCCTCTTTTCAGAGCCCTGCAGTCATTTGTTGCAAGGAGAAGAAACCAGCTGGTCTCCTCTCAGCCCGTGTGATGGAGCTGACACCTTCAGAGGCAAGGCCTCCCTGATTCCTGAGTATTCCCTTGGCAATCTCAGAGGCCCCATCCCCAGCCATGCACACTTCTTCAGCCAGCACTGCTGAGCCCCCACTGTGAGCCAGGCACTGCTCTCAGCCACAGGGACACAAACTGTGGCAGCTGCCCCCTAATTCACCATGCAGTGCCATCGCACCATGACAGGACACCCTGTGGGGAGGGGAAGAGGGTCCCAGGAGAGCATGGCCAGTTCTCTCCATCACAGGGAAGGGGGTGAGAGGGACAAAAACAACTCTATAAAGGAAAAGATTCTAAGTCCTGAGAGACGTGTGAGGTGGTGTTTGCTGGGGTGCTGGGGATTGGTTTCCAGGCAGGTGGACAAACACCGGTGGGTTCAGAGAAACGTGGCCAATTTTCTGGGGGTGAGAAGGGGCAGGGGCCATGGAGAGAAGAAGGGCATGAAGGAGAGGACAGCAGGGAGAGGAAGACGAGCAGAAGGTTCAAGGGATCTCGTTTCACATTCCAAGGAATCTTCTAGAACATTATCGGTAAGCCAGGGGGAGCCACTGAAGGAATTCATGCCAAGTAATGAAATGCCTGGATTGCACCTCAGTGGCCCCCCGGGAGCTCATGCTCCTGAGAGCCCTGTAGCCCCTGCCACATGCCAGTAACCTGGCTCTCCCTGTCCCACACAGTTTCTCACCTCCACAGCCTTTGCTCAGCTGTCCCCCCC
>PVKY010010396.1:0-12664 GCA_004027775.1 Bradypus variegatus
CTCCTCTGATGCCCATTTATTCGCAGTACCTGAAATCTAAATCTGCTACCTTCTTTCAAATGTTTCTCCCATGTAAACCTATTCTGTATTCTACCGGCCTCGAGTTCACTACATAAAGTGTAGTTTTAGTCCCCCAATCATAAATCTTCTTCTCATGATTCCTTTATGAAAGACAAAAAGACTAGATGCAAGCATGGGCACAAATTCAAGGTACTACCACATGTATTAACTGGTGACACCTTGGTGTAAAATAATTTTCCAGAAAAGACTTTTTTTTAAACTACCGTCAATTATAATTCCTTTTTAAACTTATAAAGTGAAGCAGCCAAAGACTTCCAGCTGTTTGCAATGTTATAGAAGACTCATATGCCCTCTGCTGGTACTGTAGCGTATTTTATTCCACCAAAAATGTACAATTTGGAAAAGGGAAACCGTAAGTTTTTTGAAGACAATTTTACTCACTTTTTGTATACTTGCTTGCATTTTTGCTTTAATGTCTTCTACAGAACTAGGTCCTTTTGGTGTTTTAGGAGATTTTTCTTGTTTTTTGAAGGATTCTTGACCCTGAAAAAAAGTTGAATTTCAAAAGGTCATCAACTCCTAGACCAATCAAGAGTTGGATTTTCTCCATAAATATATTCTTAAAATCTTCCCTTGTAAAACCAAGCATACAACCAAAGTTGCCACTATAAATACATGTCTGTACAATTATTCTTTTTTTCTTAAAATCATTCCTAAAGGAAGGAATAGGAATAATTTGAGCCTGTGCTTATCTTCAATAGTCAAAGCAGTTCCACACTTACAGGGTAATATCAAAAAATGAAACCAGAAAACCTCTAACAATTAAGCAAGAAAGCTTCATGCCTGGGGCATATCCCAGGGCAATTAATTCTCCTTAGATATAGCTTAGGTATTAAGAGTTCTAAACGTTCCTACTTTATTCTAACATGCAGTCAGGGTTAAGAATTTCTGTTCTATGTGGATATAGTTACCTTTTAGTAGCTTTTTAAACAAACAAGATTCCTTAGAGGATACAAATGTTTACCTCTCCATAAAAAACTGCTGGCTTCTTCCCCCACTGGAACTCTAGCAACCTCATCTCAATGGTTTAGCTCTTTGGAGAACACCTTAGCTCTTTAGAGAAAATCTGTAGTGTCTTAAGAGCCTATCAAATTTATTCCACAACAGAACCTTTAATTTTCTAATTACATGAATGAAGCTCCGATTTGTATATTTGTTGTCACTTTTTTAAATTTAGTTTTTATTTTAGTAATATACATACAGCCTAAAATTTCCCCTTATAACCACATTCAGATACATAATTCAGTGGTGTTAATTACATTCACAATGTTGTACTACCATCACCACCACTCATTACCACACCTTTTCCATAATCCCCAATAAAATTTCTGTACCAATTAAGCCTTAACTCCCCCTCTTCCTAAGCCCTCCCCTCAGCCACTGGTAAACCATTCTCAAGTTTCTGACTGCATGAATTTGCTTATTCTAATTGTTTCCTATCAATGTTGTCACTTACTTTCGACCTTGGTGTTGATGGTTTTGAGTCTTTTCCATTCTGGTTTGATTTCTGTGCATTCTTGGCTGGAGTATCTCGTACAGGCTGCAATCAGAAATTAATCTGAATCAGTGCTCCCCCTACATAAAAGGTGTATCAGTGCAAGTTAAAACTGCTCTAAGCCAAGAAGCAGTCAGGCGAAGATGAAACTTTTGACAAGAGATTGCAAAAAAGCCAAAGAATTGAGGAAAAAGGTCACATGGATAAAGAAAATACATTCCCCACTGTTAGGAAAATTTTCAGTACAGCCCTCCTCAGCAGCAATTTTAAGCATAAGATCCTCTCCTCCCAAGCCAGCTTTCATTAACTATAAAACAAATGAATTGCACTAATAAAATTTCCATCACTTCTGCTACTAGCCATTTCTAACAACTGTGTGAGGTTGTACCTACTTACTTTCTTCACTGGAGCTTTTTCTTCCGTTTCCTCATCATCAAAATCATCATCATCACTACAAATAAAATAAGTCATTATTACTGATCAATACACTCTCAAACCTAGCTAGAAACAGGGTGAGGCTATAAAAGAATTTAAGTTTGAGAACTTAAAAGAAACTTAAAGATCTAAATAAAATACTTCATGTCTTCATGGATCAGAAGACTTAATGTCATTAAGATGGCAATACTCCCCCCAAAACTGATCTACAGATTTAAAGCAATCCCTGCAAGAATCCCAGTTGACTTCATAGAAATATTGATAAGCTGATCCTAAAATTCCTAATAGCCAAGACAATCTTGGAAAAATTGGAGGACTTACACTTCCCAATTTCAAAACTTACCATGAAGCAACAGAAATTAAGACAGCGTGGTACTGGCATAAGGATAGACACGAAGATCAATGGAAGAGAACAGAGAACAAAAATGGGCTTATCTATGGCAACTGTTTCAACAAGGGTGCCAATCAACAGGGAACAAACCGTCTTCAACAAATGCCAGTGGGAAAACTGGACACCCACATGCAAAAGAATGAAGTTGGACTCACATCTCATACAATATACAAAAGCTAACCCAAAATGGACCAAAGACTTATGAGTTAAAACTATAAAACTACTAGACGGAAACATGGATCAATTTACCTGACCTAGGGTTTGGCAAAAGCAAAGAAAAAAATGGACTTCATCTCCCACAGAATGGGAGAAAGTATCTACAAACCATGTATCTGAAAAGGGATTTGCTCCCGAAACAAAGAACTCTTAAAAACACGGTAATAAAAAGGCAAATAATAACCAAATTTAAAAATGGGTAAAGCATTTGAATACACATTCTTCAAGAGTAATGAAAACTTGTCCCCACAAAAACCTGTGCATGAAATGTTCATAGCAGTATTGTTCATGAGAGTCAAAATATTAAAACGACCCAAATGCCCATCAACTAACGTTATACATTCAACAATGGATTATTTGGCCATAAAAAGGAATGAAGTACTCATACATGCTACAACAATGGATGAACCTTGAAAGCATTATGCAAATATGTACCAGCTAAAATATATTCCTTTTCCATGCTACATGGCCTCAAAATACAAAACAGTAGCAATTTCATGTACGCTCAAGGAAACACCCATCTACTCCAATACTGAAAGAAAATTTGTTACAACTAGAGCGAGTATCTATGTATAGTGACATGTAAATACAAAACCCGATTTTGTCAGAGTTTCAGTGAATATACTATAGAACATTTGTAAATCTTTGCCTCAATAACTTGTAATCAAACGTCAAATCCAAACCTTAAGTACACATACATCCGTATTTCTCATTTTTGTTCTTAGCCCATTTCCTCTTCTCCTGATGACACATTAAGGAATATTTTTAAAAGAATGACTGCTAAGCATCAGTTACTATGTTTACTTCATTCACAAATTGTACAGGTACTCTGAATTTTCAATTCTTTTGACCTTTCCCTGTGTTTTCTGCCTTCACTGTCATGTTCAATGGACTTTTTTTAAACTACCAGCTCAGATTCTCTCCTTCTTTCTACCCAATCCATTATGAACTGTTCACTGTAGAAAGCACCATACTTGATAAGCTATAGTAAAATGTCCACTAAATCTTCCTCAGGAGAAAGGTATCTGGTTAAATGCACTTGAGAAATGCTGCACACTCCATGCTTCTAAAGATTCACAATGCAGAGCGCCATTCAAGTCTCCGAGGTCCCAGTAATTACCATTTACTTAGCTCATTCAGCCCAAACTAGCAGCTACTGACCACCTGCCCTTTAGTTAACTACCAGCTATTACTCAATTCCACAGGAGACTTTGGGTTAACAGTGTTTTCATAACACTCTTCCCTCAGACACAAAACTATGTAAAATTTGTAAGAGCACATTATACTTACTCTTCATCATCATCGTCATCTTCATCATCATCGTCCTCATCTTCATCAGCAGCAAGCTTTACTTTTTTCTTAAAGGAAAACATACTCATGAGCAAGAGTCGATCCTAATCAAAGATCTGTAGTAAGATGTAATAAGATGAAATCTATACCTGTGGGACCTTGCTACCACTTCCAGGGGCAGATCGCTTTCCAGATATACTTAAGAGTTTCACGTCATCCTCCTCTTCATCTTCTGACTCCGCATCTTCCTCCACCGCTATAATCAAATTCTTTATTAGCAACGACTAAAACTCAACCAAGGAAGCAAGAATGCAACAGCAGAACATTATAACATACAGTATAAAAAACTGAGGTTCTACTGGAAAAACAGCAAATGAGGAAGGAAATTTAAGAACAGTAACTTTTAAAAAAGTTTTAGATCTTAAACGCTGCTTTTCTAATTATGAATTACTAGATTCACAATTGAACCTATTCTAAAAGATAGCACTAAAACTAAGCATGCTTTAAGAAGTCCAAATTTGGAGCCAAATAACTGCATTAAAAGGAATACCTGAATATATAAAAATAACACACCTACTAAGTGCTGTCCACTAATATGCACAGGCCCTGAACCACACTTCAACCGTAAGACCACAGGTGGTGTTATTTCAAAGCCTCCAAGGGAAACCTAAAAGGGAGAAGTTTTTGTCACCAAACACTGAAGAAAACAATGAAAGGTTAAATGTTTACTATAAAACCTGTTCATAACTGACTTACAAACACAGTTGTTAGAATAGGCATTATAGATAGGCAAATCCATAAACAAATGAACAAGCCAGTGAGCCAGTTTTTTCCACCTCTGATAAACAAGCAGCAGCCACCATATTCAAGAATTGACCATGCAACTCCTTGGCACCCCACCCAGCAACAGTGGATGCAGCCAGTGACTACTAGGAGAAAAGGAAAAGAACTACCAAATAGAATACCCCCTTTTCCACCTTCTTGATTATACCTAAATGACACTATTTCAACACAATAGAATTTAAGTGCACTTACTGTTGGCTGGACAGACATTTTCAAAGTTGCCAGTGTTACTTTAATTGGACTGCCTTCATAATTCATTGCCTCTGCTTCAACAATGTGCAATTCATCCTTTGCACCAGCCCCTAAACTGACCTGTGAATGAAAAAATAGTACTGCAACTTCAAGTTTCTGCTATTTTACAACCTTCCCCAAAATATGCTAAGTTTTTGAAAAGCTAATTATAAACCTTTCATTATCACCACTGATGGAAAACTAATCTTCAATTTATGCACAATGTAAGTGTTAAAGGTTTTATGTGTGCACCCTGAAGTTCTCATATTCAGTGAATCGGAAGAAATACATAAAAATGCATAAACATAGTATGGGCTGCTTAACAAATGTGAACTGAGCACCTACTACAAATTGAGCATTAGGCTGGTCTCTATGGGGAACAAATGATTTTGAAGACAAGTATATAAATATGGAAAGCAGAACAGTAATGTAACTATACCAAGTGATGCCAAATACTTTCTGTATCCCAGGTGTACATATTATCCAGTACTTTTAACATCCAATTATAAAAATGCTATTATCTTATAAGCAGTAAGGGAAACAAATGAAAAGTTGTAAGCCAGATAAACAGGAACCAAAAGACTGAAATCAAGAAAGGTTAAGTAGTTTATTTTGAAAGTTTAAGTACCGTTCTTAAAGATAACTGGTGCTCATTTTCATCATTATCCACCTTGAAGTGATAATCTTTGTCAGCCTTTAGTTCACAACCTGCAAATGAAGAAAAAAGTAACATGAGAAAAATAACATTGAAAATAAAGTTGGGATAACCAAAAAGGTAAAGGCTAATTTGCAAACTAGTTTTTCACATTTTACTATTCTAGCTACCAGAGAGTAAGGCAGAATGACCTCTTCCTTGATTTCTTGAACACAAAATTCTATAAAAATCAAATAACAACTATCCAGGGCTTCATAAATTCTACTTTTCCATTATCCCAATTCATTCTCGACTATCCCATTAGACAGGCAGACAGGTACTATCACCATTCTGTAGATAATAACCAGCTCAAAGATTTATTAAATCTGTAACTGAAACAATTATTTGGGGCCAAACCTAATGTAAATGTTGATAATCTCCCACTTAAATTACCTCTCTAAACTGCCCACAGCAGCAAATTAGCAGTGAGGAAAGTGGCTGCCCAAACACCGACAATAAGTTTGGTTCTTTACTACATATGTAAAGAACAAAAGCTTGTTACAAGAACCTTTCAGTTACCTTTAAGTAACAGAAAATGTTGTACATAAAATTATGTCATCATTTTTAAAGCAATAAGATATTCTCTAGGAACGTCTCCAACAAAAAGAATTAACAGAAGTATTTTTATAAATTGGTCAGCAACTTAAGCTATCCAAATGGCTAGGAATAATGTCTTAATAGTTGAACGTCTACGATCTTAAATATTCACCTTTCATGAATAGACAAATTGTTTTAACACTGTCAGAACAGACTTCATTTAATGACCATTTAACGGTGACTGGACATACATGCTTAAATACTACTGCTCAGTAAACAAGTCTCAGTATGGCAAAAAAACAATAAAATTTGGGGCAGGATTTGCACTTACTCCCAAGTTAAACCTTGGATATGGCCTAACAAGGAAGCCTCCAGCAAATTAAGTTTCCTAAGACTGAAAACCAAAGTAGGCCTCTCTTTCAGTACTGAAGTCTGGGGGGAGGCAAAAGCAGGGAGGTGGGGGGAGGAAGAATAGTGTTATCCCACTCCAGAGGGCTGCTTCCACCGTCCCCACACCACCAAAAAAAAAAAAAAAAAATCCACAAACACCTCGTTTATGCGACACCAGCATAGGAACATAATCTTGGAACTGTTCTAGTCTCCATTTACCTACAAGCGTTGGCAACCTACGTTGTCATTTTACTCCTGAGCATCGGTATCACACCTGCAAAATGTGGCTAATTCCATCGAACGCAGTGATATAGAAAAAGAGCCCTACAAAAGATTATTACCACCACTACAGGTGCAAAGAACTGAACAAAGACCTCAAAAACCCTGGCGTTTCCAGCCAACTTCACCTGGCATTTCCCACCCCACAACTTCAGTTAAGCCACAGATCCCAGGCTCGGGGTTGACAGACACTAACAAGCCCCGGATGTATAGCCCGCACCCGCCTCCTTCCCCCAACCACGTGGCAACCACGTGCTGCCAGCGGTTGCGGCCTCTTCACACCCCGCCGCACCTCCTCTTGCCTGTAACGGGCCGAGGCACCCAGGCTGAGTCTCAGTACTACTGCCCTGGACGCTGAGGCCAGGACACCGACCGAAGCGCTCAACTCCAGACTGTATCTAGCCTCTTGTGCAGGAAAATAGGCCCATGCCTCACCACGAACTCACACGACCTTCTGGACCAACACCTAGGCACCCAGCAACAAACATACTGGCCTGGAATCAAAAGCCTACTAATTCCCACGTCTCTAGGCAAAAGAAAAAGGTCAGAGCTCCACCGCACACCAAAGCGAATTCGAACCTTCGGCCGGTCGGTTCTACGTCGCCTCACGCCCTAGGCCTCAGACCCTCAAGCACCAGGCCGCTCCCACTCCACCCCCTCTTGCCGCAGGCTCTCCCAAGCCCCGGCATCAGCTTCCCTCGCTCCCCATCCTTCGGGCTCCATGTCTCCCACAGATCCCCTACCACACACTCGGGCCTCCCGCACGCTTAGCTACCGCCACCCGGCCAAGCCTCAGTGGGATTTCCGCCACTCACTACCCCCACCCCCATCTCAAAGCCACCAGGCCCTTCTCGGCCTCGCTCCGAACCCGACAACAGTTACCGAAAAGATAGTTCTGAGGCCTCAGGGGGCTCATGTCCATGTCCATCGAATCTTCCATGGGGTGGTGGCACGCACTTAGGTAACAGAGAAGGCGGACGGATACAGACAACCACTGTTCTAGAGAACAGTCACGCAGGACGGAATCACAGCAGGGAAAGGACGCGGGCTCCCCCGCGCATTTATATAGCTCCCCGTAGATATCGCGAGATCTTCCCAAGTCCCGCCTCCGCGCGCGTGCCCGGGAGCCCCCTCCCTGTACAGTCGCCCTCTCGCGCAAGCGCTCTTTAAACCTTCTTCTTTTTACCTCAACCCCCACCTCCTCCAGGTACTTCGCGGGCTCCCACCGAGCACGCGCACTCGTAGCCTAGCCCCACCCCTCCGGTCCCGGCGGTCTCCTGTGCGCACGCGTGTTGCCCTTTGTCCCGCGTCCCCATCTGCAACCCGTCCACGTCTGCTCCCGCTCAGTCGCGCCGGTCTCGCGCCAAGCTCCTACGCAGCCCACCGTGCAAAATGGCGACGGCAGCCCCCGGCTGTGTTAGGTAGGAGGGCGAGCCTGTTGTAAATAGTCCAGAGAGCAGCTCGGTTCTCCTTTTTCCGTCTCCTCCTGTCCCGCAGGCCTCCAAACAAGCACAACCACTTCAGGATTTTTTACTTGCCGGAAGGCCTGGGCTCGCAGTTAATTGTTTTCCCAAAGTTAAAAGGCAAAGGTGCTAGACCGAGTGGACTACAACTTTTTTTGTTGAGTTGGAAAGAAAAGATTTAGCAACTGGCCGAACTTATTCACTACGTCTTTATAACTATTCTTTCGCCGCAGTTGAAGTCGTTATGTCGTTCTGGGACCAAAATGGGACTGTGAACCTTCTCCACCGAGCAGGATCCATGTCTGAGTGATTTTCTCAGAAGGTTTTTACAGGGCTGTGTATGCACAGTATGTCCGCAAAAGGCCCTATGAGGCAGCTGTGACTGTCCCTAATCTGTAGCCCAGGCAACGGGCCGAGAGATGTGAAGTAACTTGCCAAACGGAGCAAGTAGTGAGACAGGGAACTGGGTCTTTAGCTTCACGTCCGCCCAGTGCTACATCCTTCTAAAGGAGCTTTGAGAATCCAGTGCCTGAGGCAGTGCAGTTCTTCATCTTTTGCATGCCTGAAGAAAAGACGTAGGACTTGTAAGAAATGGGTAAACTTAATTAGTAGGACTTGTAAGAAATTGGTAAACTTAATTAGAATCTTTGGGAGTGAGTCTGAGAATTAGTATCTTAAACAACACCTTAACAAGCACTCAGGATAACTTAGGGTCCCCTAATTATCTTTTTTATCTCAGCAGATGAAACAAATTTAGGAAATACTGTGAGAACGAATATAGTGTTATCGATGCCCGTCTGCCCTTTTCTCCAAATACAATCTAGTTGGGAAGATCAGCTGTAATATAGATAACCAATTATTAATTAACAGAATCCAAATCCTAAACTTAGAGAATCCTTATATTATATAAAAAGACAAATCAGATAAGACCAGTATGTGAAAGGGGCCAAGCTGTTCCCCCGCTTTTCCCCAACCCCAACTAAAGAAGTCTTCACTATCCTGGTTCTTGGATCTTTTGAGATACAGCATATGACTTAATTGCTAGAGAAACCCTGAGACTTGAAAGGATATCTGTAAGAGACTGAAAAAGGTGGAGAAACAGGGTAACACCTGTTGAGGAGAGTTTGGCATTTAGAATAAGACAGTCTCAGGAGGAGCTATAGGAGAGTGGAGAAGGTGTTCATGTTCTTTGAGCCCACTCAGGTAAAAGTTAAAATTACTTTGTAATTTCTTCCTGGATCAGGACGATTATCATTTGATAATGGTATCTGCAACCCTGTACAGAGCCTGAACCAGGAGTGAGCTGTGGCTCATGAATATAAATATATTTATTGTGTTACTATTTCAGGCACCTAGTCTGGATATGATCTCATAGAGTCAAGCAGTTAAAAAACCCACTTATTGCATTTTTCAGATTTACAAATGTAATGAATGTTCATTTTCTTTTAAAAAAAGAATGGTATAGGCCTATATGAAGTGAAAAAGTACAAGTGGCATTCTTTCCATCTCCCCATTCCCATTTCCTAGGGATAACCACTGTTAATAGTTGTGTGAGTATCCTTCCAAACAACTTTTTATGTTTTAGAAAGAGAGAGAGAGAGAATGAGGGGGAGAGGGAGATTATATAGTTGGATTTTGCTTTTGTTTTTTTTAAAGTGGGGTAATTCACATATTGTTCAATTCACTTTCTATAGTCAAAAATATATTTTGGACATTTATTCACAGTACATAATACTAATTATTATGTTGTGTTATAATTTAACTCTCCATTCCTCCATTGATGGGCATTGAAGTTGTCGCCATAATTTTGCTATAAGAAATAGTTTCTTAGCAAAAATCTTTATGCATATATCATTATGAATGTCTGAAAATACTTCTGCAGAATATATTCTAAAAATGGACTTGCACAGTAGAAGGGCAGGTATTTACTTATGAACGTATGTACATTAAATGCATCTTTTTATTGTTTACATAAATAAATTCACACTTCATATATTTGTATATTGTTCTGCAACTTTCCCTCTTCACTTCATGTGGCTTAGCTGTCTTACCATATTTTTGCATATTGTAATAGAGCCCCACTACATTATTTTTATGAGTTTCATAGTATTCCATAGGATGAACATGTCTGTTTTTTAAATTCCAAGTTTTATTTATTTCTTCATTTTAACACATTTATGATGGAAATATTCAAATACATAAAAATAGAAAGAATGCTATGATAAAAACCCATCACCCAACTTCAACATACAGAATCTTGTTTCATAAATACCTTCTCCTTCCCCCCTCCACCTTCATTGGACTCTTCACAGCAAATCCAAGACATGTATCAGTTCATCTAGAAATACCTCAATACGTATCTTTAAGAGATAAGAACAATTTTTAAAACCTAAACATAATACCATTGTGATACAAATCATAATTTTAACTAATTCCTAATATGAATTATCCAGTTTGAATTTGCACTATTGTCTCTTAATAGTTGGTTTGTTTGAATAAAGATCCAAACAAGGTCTACACATTACTCTGAGACAAGGTGTCCTTTAACATGTTCCTTTATCCCTGTATTTTCTGAAAGTTAATAGTTAGATCTAGAGCTACACTGTCCAATGTGGTAGCCACTAATTACATGTGGCTATTTAAATTTAAAATAATTCAGATCCTATGTCCTCACACCCACTATAATGGCCATTATTATTTTTTAAATGGAAAACAGTGCTGATGAGGCAGAAAAATAGAAACCTTCATACATTGTTGGTTAGAATGTAAAATGGTGCAGCCAGTGTGGAAAACAGTTTTGTGGTCCCTCAAAAAATTAAACATACAACTACTATATGACCCAGCAATACCACTTCTAGGTATATACCCAAAATAATGAAAGCAGGGGCTCAAAGAGGTATTTGTTCACCAGTGGTCATACAGTGTTATTCAAAATAGCCAGAAGGTAGGAGCAATCCATTTGTCCATCCACAGATGAATGGATAAATACAAAGTGGTGTACTTACAATGGAATATTACTCAGCCTTAGAAAGGAATGAAGTTCTGATAATGCCACTACATGGAAGAACCTTGAAGACATCATATTTAGTGAAATAAATCAGACACAAAGAGACAGATTATATGATTCCACTTATATGAAATAGCTAGAATGTGCATGTAGACAGAAAGTAGAGCGCCAGTGGGCGGGGTTGGGGGAGTGGAAGCTGCTGATATGGCTGTAGGGTTTGGGTTTGGGGTGATGGGAGAATTCTGGTAATGGATGATGGTGAGGGTAGCACAAAACTGTGAATGTGATTAATCCCGCTGGTATGCTTGGGAGTTGTTGGGTTACCCTGAAAATAGAAGACAGGAAAATGGTTGAGTCTTTACGTTTTCTCAGAATTACAAGGTAGAACCTTAACAGTCTCCAGAGGTGGCTAATTTTTTAAAATTTTCGTTATGGGCCCTGCGTGATCTGGTGTACGTTTAACACTCCCAGTGCTCCTTCCACTCCTGCCATGGCTTACTTACTCTTTCCAAGTACACCAGACCTGCTCAGCACAGGGCCTGAAGCGTCTTCCACTTCCTAAAGCTTCGAGGGCCGCCAATATGATTAAATAACCCTATTGTAATCAATCAGTCAATCACACAATAAAAAATAAATGGATAAATAAATAAGCTGAGAATAAACTTGAATAGAAATATACACAACAACCATAAACCTCAGCCAAATCATGCTTCTCCCCTGCTCAGAACTCTTAAAATGGATCCCATCCTACCCATAGTCAAAGCTAAAGCCTTAAAAGGCACTGCATGAATGGCTAGAAGTAAATACCTGAAACTACCAAACTCCAACCCAGCAGTCTGTACTCCTGAAGATGATTATATAATAACGTAGATTGCAAGGGGTGATAGTGTGATTGTGAAAACCTTGTAGATCACACCCCCTTTAGTGTATGGATGGATGAGAAGAAAGATGGGGATAAAAACAAATAGGATGGGATGGGGGGATGGTTTGGGTGTTCTTTTTTAATTTTTATTGTTTATTTTTGTTCTGATTCTTTCTGATGTAGGGAAAATGTTCAGAAATAGATTGTGGTGATGAATGCATAACTAGATGACCATACTGTGAACGGTTGACTGTATACCATGGATGATTGTATGTTATGTGCATGTGTTTGAATAAAACTGAATTAAAAAAAATGCTTTCTCTTTAAAACATATTGTTCACATAATGAAGAAGCAGGACACAGACTGGGAGAAAAAATTCACAGTACACATACATTAGACAAGAGCTCATATTCAAGATATATATTAAAGAGCTCTTACAACTCTTAATA
>PVKY010010397.1:0-12664 GCA_004027775.1 Bradypus variegatus
GCAAAAGGGCAGTGTGGCGGCAGATTCTCCAGAAGGAACCAGCATGGCCACACCTCCATTTGGGATGGTTCCACACCTCCATTTGGGATCTGGCCTCCCAAACTAAGAACAAACTCCTCTTGTTTTAAGCTGCCCAGTTTGTGGTCACTTGTTACAGCACTCCAGGCAGCTGGTGCAGACAGGTTCCCAGGAGTGGGTACAAGGGTGCCGAGGACACTGGTGCTGAGCACCAAGGGCTCTGGGTCTGGGGTGCACAGGGTGCCAGCGAGGCTGCACAATCACTTTTCACTCAGAAAAACTGCCACGCCCTAGCAGCATGGGGTGCTGTGCAGGGCGTTAGATGTGGGGACCCCAGAGGGTCTCCTGCATGGGTCCTCATGTTGGGAATCATGCCCAGAAGTCTAAACCTTCAGTTCTGCTGGGCCCTGAGAGTGTCCGAGTTTGTCTGCCTTGGGGCTGAGGGTCAGGATGCCAGAGCCAGGGGGTCTGGGTGGGGGGTTTCAGGCTGACACTCTTGGTGAGTCCTGCATCACCCTCCACACTGTGAAAGCTACCATATGATCAGCACAATGAATGGCCTCGGGCAAAGTGCTGGGAAGTGGGTGCCAATCTGAACCCCAATTACCACTGAGCCATGAGGAAGGTAAGTGACACATCAGGTTTTGCATTAGGATGGTGACAGAGCTGGGGTTATGGATATGGCAGGGGTAGAGTCAGGACCAGAATCTAGGGGAGCTGCCCTCCTCACCTGCCCCTCCCTGAAACCTTACCCTCTCCCCCACACCCTCCTCATACCTGGACCTGGGCACAGGCACTTGAGAGCAGCCAGAAGGGGCAGTTGAGACACAGGGGACACATCTCGAAGCTGTCTGTGCTGTTGCACAGCTCCTGCCTGAGGGAGGGTAGGGTAGCTCCCAACGCTGACAATCCCACATCTTTCCCTCTCCCTTCCAACACTGCCTTGCTGGGCCCAAAGTTTCTTTGAAAAATAGTTCTTAAAACACTTGCACAAAGGTAATTTCTTCCTTAGTGGTAATTACTTTAAATGTAAATGGATTAAACTCTGCTTTTAAAAGTCAGAGATTGACAGATTGGCTAAAAAAACAAAAAACAAAAAAACAGAAAACATGATCCATCTATATACTGTCTACCAGAGATTCATTATAGATGGAAAGACACAAAGAAGTTGAAAGTAAAACAATGGAAAAAGATATTCCATAGAAGACAGTAATCAAAAGAGAGCCAGAGTGGTTACATTATTGCCAGGCAAAACAGACTTTAAGCAAAAAAAAAATCATAAGAGATGAAGGACATTATTTACTGATAAAAGGTTCAATCCAGCAAGAAGATCTAACAATTATAAACATACATGCACCTAACAACAGAGCCCCAAAATATAGGAAGCAAACAGTGATAGCATTGAAGGTAGAAACAGATGGTTCTGCAATAATAGTTGAAAAATTTAATAACCCCCTGTGTCAGTTTGGATGTATTATGGCCCCAAAAATGCCATTATCTCTGATGCAATCCTGTGTGGGCAGATGTATTAGTGTTGATTAGATTGTAATTCTTTGATTGTTTCCATGGAGATGTGACCCACCCAACTGTAGGTGATAACTCTGATAATTTCCATGGATATGCGGCCCCACCCATTCAGCATGGGCCTTGATTAGTTTACTGGAGCACTATATACGCTCAGACAGAAGGAGCGAGCTTGCTACAGCCAAGAGGGACATGTTGAAGGATGCACAGGAGCTAAGAGAGGAGCTGCAGCTGAGAGACACATTTTGAAGACGGCCATTGGAAGCTGACACTGACATTTTGGAGATCATGATTTTGAAACACAACCTGGAAGCAAAGGAAGAAGATGCCAGCCACATGCCTTCCCAGACAACAGAGGTGTTCCAGATGCCAATGGCCATCTTTCAGTGAAGGTACCCTTTGTTGATGCTTTACCTTGGACATTTTATGGCCTTAAGACTGTAACTTTGTAACCAAATAAACCCCCTTTGTAAAAGCCGATCTATTCCTGGTATTTTGCATAATGGGCAGCATTAGCAAACTGGAACACCCCCCTTCCAATAATGGATAGAACAACCAGACAGAAGATCAATAAGGAAATAGAGGATTTGAACAACACTATAAACCAATTAAACCTAAGAAACATACATAGAACACTCCATTGAGCAGAACACACATTCTTCTCAAGTGCACATGGAACCTTCTCCAGGATAGACCCTACATTAGGCCACAGAACAAGACTTAATAAATTTGAAAAGACAAAATCATACAAATCTTTTTTGATCACAATAGAATGAAACTAGAAACCAATATATTAGGAAAACTTTAAAATTCACAAATATGTGGAAATTCAACACCACACTCTTGAACAACCAATATATCGAAGAAGAAATCACAAGGGAAATGGTTGGGAAATACATTGAAATGACTGATAATGAAAATGCTACATATTAAAACATGGAATGCAGTGAAAGCAGTGCTAAGAAAAAAATTACAGCTCTAAATGCCTACATTAAAAAGGAAGAAAGTTCTCAAACCAATAATCTAACTTACACCTTAAGGAACTAGATAATGAGCAAACTAAACCCAAAGTGAATGGAAAGAAGGAAATAATAAAGATTAGAGCAGAGATAAATCAAATAGAGTATAGAGAAACAATAGAGAAAATCAACAAAACCAAAAGTTGATTCATTAAGAAGATTAACACAATTGACAAACTTTTAGCTAGTTTAAGAAAAAGAGAAGATTCAAGTTACTAAAATCATAAATGAAAGTGGAACATTACCACTCTTTTTACAGAAATAAGGGTTATGAAAGAATACTATGAACAGTTGTACCCCAACAAATTGGATAACCTAGACAAAATTGACAAATTCCTAAAAATACAAACTACCAAAACTGCCTCAAGAAGAAACAGAAAATATGAATATACATATTACAACAAAGGAGAATGAATCAGAAATCAAAAGCTTCCCAACAATGAAAAGCCCAGGACCAGAGAGCTTCACATTTAAAGAAGAAATAACACCCACCCTTCCCAAACTATTAAAAAAAAAAAAAAAGAACTGAAGAGGAGAGAGCACTTCTGAACTCATTCTAGAAGGCCAGCATTACCCTGAAACCAAAGCCAAAGACCCTATGAGAAAAGAAAACTATAGGCCAACATCCCTATGGGTATAGATGCAAAAGTCCTCAAGCAAATACTAGCAAAACAAACTCAACAGCATAATAAAAGGATTATACAC
The DNA here is from genome assembly GCA_004027775.1 of Bradypus variegatus. Taxonomy (NCBI): domain Eukaryota; kingdom Metazoa; phylum Chordata; class Mammalia; order Pilosa; family Bradypodidae; genus Bradypus; species Bradypus variegatus. Next base: position 3,267 of record PVKY010010397.1, read on the forward strand.
TGTGACCAAGTGGGATTTATCTCAGAAGGCAAGGGTGGGTCAACATGAGAAAAATCAATAACTGCCATACATGACATCAGTGGAATGAAGGTAGAAACAATTGGTGCATAACAAGCATTTGACAAAATCCAACACCATTTCATGACAAAAACACTTAATAAACTAGGAATAGAAAGGACTTCCTCAATGTGATAAAGGCTAACACCACAGCTAACATTAGATGCAGAGGTGAAAGACTAAAAGCTTTTCCCTCAAGATCGGGAACAAGACGAGGAGGCTTTGGCTGGTTCTCTTCAATATAGCACTGGAAATTAGGGGGAAAAATAAAAGGCCTCCAAATCAGAAAGGAAGAAGTAAAGTTGTCTCTGTTCCTCTACATCATCTTAAATGTAGAAAATCCTGAAGACACACAAACATGATTAGAGCTAATCAACAAATTTAGCAAAGCTGCAGGATACAAAATCAACTCACAAAAATAGTCATATTTCTACATGCTAGCAATAAACAACCTAAAGAAGAAATTAAGAAAATAATCCCATTTATAATAGCATCACAAAGAATAAAATACTTAAGAATAAATTTAAGCAAGGAGGCAAAAGACTTGTACACTGAAAACCACAAAACATTGCTGAAATAGAAGACCTAAATAAATGGAAAGACATACCATGTTCATGGATTGGAAGACTTAATATTGTTAAGATGACAGTGCAGGTTCACTGCAATATCTATCAAAATCCTAGCAACTTTTTTTCAGAAATAGAAAAGCTCATCCTAAAATTCATAGGAATTTCAAGGACCCCAAATAGCAAAAAAAAAAAAAAAAAAAAAAAAATCTTGAAAAAGAACAGTAAAGTTGGAAGATGCACAATTCCCAGTTTCAGAATGTAACACAAAGCTAAAATATGTGCAATGATAATTTGAGACTACTTCTTGAAACCTCAGCTCCAAAATAAAGCTCAAGCCCAGTCACTTATTTATCATAAGAAAATCCTACTCAGCCTGGGAGCACCCTTGTCCCCTTGTGTCAGCCTCTGAGCTGAAGCCCCAGGGCCCCCTGTGACACCTGCAAGGGCAGGGTGGGTTCCGGGTTCCCCACCCACCTCCACCCCCAGCCTCTGCAGGAGCTGAGTGCCCCCAAGGTCACCCTGAGCCACCCCCCGGCCGAGAGCGGAGGGGCTCCCTTACGTGGGCATGTCTGAGGACACCATGAAGCAGCTCATCAGGAACACCAGTGTGCCCACTGCCACCGCTGGCAGGAGCCAGGCCATGTAGAACCCTGTGGAGGGGGCATGGGGGCCGGCGGTCAGTGGGCCATGGGGGGACGCCACAGGATGCCGTGAGGAACCCAGCACCATTCCCCACCCAGGACCCCCTCCATGGCTGGCTGCTCCGGCAGCCTCTCTGGGCTGCACCCCTGCCCCCTGCTGTGTCACCCAGGCCAGTGCCCTCTGTGACTGCGGGGTCCCTGCACCCTGCACGGAGCCCACACACGGGAGTGCTGAGCACAGGCTTGTCATGTGAGTGAACAAATGAACGAATGAATGAACAAATGCACCACACAGACCTGCAGGGGACACACCACACATGGCCCATGTTTGGGGATGAGAAAGGATGGAGAATTCCTGGAGTGCAGAACAAGGAGCAGGGGCTGGGCCGGGGCAGGGGATCGGGGTCGCCGAGGCCGCTCTGCCCTGGGAGTGGCAGGGAGTACGGGGGGTGCTCCACCTGGCTGCCCGGGTGGAAGGCCATTCCGACGGTGCCCGCCGGCTGGAGCGCGGCAGTGGCCTCGGCCAGGCCCGGCTGTGACAGCCTCCTCTGCGACAGGGAGTGTGGTGGTGGGGGGTGGAGGTCAGCACATTCCTGGGTGGCCCTCAGGCTTCCCCAGCCCTGTCTGGGGGGCCACAGGAGCTGGGGTCAGGAGAGGGGGCTCTCACCTGGAGAAGGGGGTTCCCAGTGCTCGCACTGGGGTGTGAGGAGGGCAGGGATGCAGGAGAGCAGCCCGGCTCGGGGTGGCTGCCCACGCAGGCCCTGTGGCTGTGGGGTGGACTGGGGGCAGTGGGGATGGGCAGGACTCACCAAGCCAGGTGAAGTAGAAGGCCACCTTCTCCCCGAAATACCTGCGCATGTGGTCCAGCGGCTGGTACTTGTACCACTTGCCCCAGCGGGCCCAGTACTGGTGGAGGACTTGGTGCTGGTTGAGGCCCTGGGGCGGCAGCCCCTCAGAGGGGATCTTGAAGGGACCCTGGGGACAAGGGGCCATTGGGGGATACTCTGGCCACGAGGGTCTGGGGGGACGGAGGCCTGCTGTCTCCCCCTGATGTGGAGGGACGTTCTCCAGATGTTCTTCCATTCCAGCCAGAGCTCATCCTGGTCAGCCCGTCCCTGAGTCAGTCAACAAACACCCGGCTACCCTCTTCCCCTCTGCACCCCAACCTCCCTCACTGGGAGACACAGACAGACACTCAGGGATCCCAGGCATGGGTGCCATCTCGGGGAAGAAATTGTGGTGCTGGGGGCCGGGGGGCTTCTGGGGGTGGACATCAGAGCTGCCCAGGAGGCAGCAGTGGGAACCCCATGAGCTCTGGGGAGACCCGATGGAGACCCCTCCTGGGAAACCTCCTGCTCCCGAGTGTCCCAGACCGTGCAGCTCGGGGTGGGGTCTGACCCCAGGCACTTGCTGGTCACTGCCCTGGCCCCGTCTGGTGGGCAAAGCAACGGCCACATCGTTGGCTGGGAGGGTTCCCGGCTTTCCCGCATCGACCCCCCTCTCAACCTCACTCAGGCATGGTGTGTGGCTGTAGGTGGTGCGGGGCGAAAACTCAGGACCCCAGCCCACAGGTGAAGATTTGGTCAAGGGCAGTGGGGAAGCTGATGGGGTCAGGTGCAGGGGTGGCCGGTGGAGGGGCAGGCTCTGGGTCTGGGGTCTGGCCCGTTCCCATGTCCCAGCCCTGCAGGGCCTGTGGTCTCCCCATCCCAGGGGACCTGGGGCCTTGGATTGCGGCCGCTGGCGTCACACTGTCACACGGCTGCCCACATGGGAGGTCAGGCCCCACTGCCCACATGCCCTGGGTGTGGGCAGCAGGACCTGGACATCCCTACTCCAGCAGGCACTGACCCTTACCCCCTCTGGCCACAAGCTGCAGTCCCAGACTCACATCGTGCAAGGGGAAGGCGGCCCTGAAGGCGCCATCGGCCAGCAGCTGGTCAATCCCACACAGGCCTTTCTTCTCATGGCCGTACGGGGTCTTGGCCAGGATCTTGTACAGCTGGGGGAGGGGGCCACTGGTCACCTGCCATGTGTTCATGGGGCAGGGACACCCGGCCTGACCGTCTCAGGCTGTGGCTCTGGCTGCCCTCTGGCCACCCTCTGGCGATAGTAGATGACGAAAAAGCAGATACCCAGGCGGCTGCACACGTAGCTCTTCCCGTGTCACCCCGGCATGCTCGTGGCATCCCTGGGGTGCGGTGGGGACCATCCCCCACTGTACAGACCCTGAGGCCCCAGGAGCCGAGGCTGGGTTGGCACCGGCCCTGACTGAGCCGGGTCCCTGCCCAGCTGCCCAGGGCCAGAGATTCCTCAGCAGAGCGGAGGCCTCCCAGCCTCCCCCGACCCTGGGCTGGCAGAGCCAGGGGTCCTGGTGGTCCCACAAGCCTGCACCTGCAGTGCCCACCCTGGCTCCGGCTGTGTGGCCAGGGCTCTGAGCAGGGTCCTGGCTGCCGCTCCACCTGCCCTGCAGCTCGGGCAAGCCCTCGGCCTCCACCCCCACCCCAGCACATCCCCCCTCTCTGCACCCCCTCACCCAGGTCGCCCACAGGCAGGCGAGGGGGCAGCCCCTGCTAGTGGCCTCCAGGCCCCAGCCCCAGGCCCCTGCCTGTCTGACTGCAGGCGAGCCTTCCCACGTCCCTGGGGGCCTCTGCCTCCAGCTCAGCCTCGGGGGCTCAGGGGCTCAGGGGCCAGCGGGGACCCCCACTCACAATCTGGTGTCTATCAGTGCTGGTAAAGAAGGTGTCATGGTTGTCGCTCCCAAGGAACCTGTGGGCCGGTGATAGGTGTGTGTGTGTGGGAGCACACGTGGGAGGGAGCAGCCACTTGGGGCACATGCAGGGGCCTGCGGTGTGCACAGCCCCGCCTGCCCCCACCCCCAGCCTGAAGAGCCGGCCCTGACCCCTGGCGGCATAACCCCCCTTTGCCCTCACAGGAGACCACAGGGGCTCCCCAGATGCTGAAGCACTGCCCCCCCAACAGGGAGGGAGTGGGGGTGGGCTGTGCAGGGGACAGGGCAGTGCGGGGAGCCGGGCTGCCCAGGAGCACATGCCTTTCCATGTGCCGCCCTGAAGGAGCTCGGAGCAGGGGCAGCTGTGCCCGGAGGTGGCCGGTGGGCATGGGGGATCGGCCAGAGCATCTCCTGGGTGCCAGACTGTTGGGAAACCCTGTGGGCGGGGGCCAGGGTGCCTGCGGTGGCACTGCCCGCCAGCCCGGAAGAGAGGTGTCAGGCACGGGCAGTGGGACCCAGGGGGGTCTCATATGCTGACCACCAGCGTCCCTGCCATGTCTGGACATGAGCAGGCAGTGCCCTCTCCCAACTGTATCCGGTAGCCCTGTGACTCGCTTTGACCAGTAACACGTGCCACTTCCAGGGGAGCCCCTGGAGCTGGGGGGATCCCCTGGCACACTTGAGACTCATGCATCCTGGCCCAGAAACCCCAGGTAAGGAGAGGGCTTGGCGGAGGGCATGACGCCCGGTCCCCTCGCCCACCGAGTCCTTCCTCCCTGCGAGGCCCCGGCCGGGTGGCCCCTCACCTGGGCAGCTTGCTCACTCGGAACGGGCAGGAGTAGTGCTCGGGGGACACGTTGGGCACAGCTTCCTGCAGGATGTTGGGCAGGTGCAGCCACGCCAGCAGCCTGGCCGACCAGTGGGACGCCTGGTTGGGCAGCTCCTGGAAGGACACCGTGTTGCTCTCCCACCCGGGGGGGCCTGGGGTGCTGCCGCCTTGCAAACCGGCGAGAGAAGAGGGCTCTGGCCGGGCAAGGGGCCCCGCATTGGGACCAGGGAAGACCCTCCCCGGCCTGGACCTCAGTTGACACTGAGGGCTGTTTGGTTGCAAATTCAAGGCCCAGGGCCCCACAGGCAGGGATGGGAGAGGGGCCAGGCATGTCCCTCGGCCCACCCCCCACTGTGACAGCCGAGTCACCCGCCAAGTAGGCAGCTGGGTGGCCCCCTGTGCCTCTCTGAGGTTACCCATCTGTGTCCAGCTGGGGTGCTGGGCGCCCGGCAGGCAGCCTGGAGCGGCCCCGGTGGCTGGCTTGGAGCCTCAACTCCAGCCCCCATGGCTGTGATCGGGTCGGGGCAGCCCTCCTGGGGCCAATGCCGAGGAGGAATCACGGGGACCCCTGGCCCGGGCCAGGGATGGTGAGGCCCCTGCCCCCGGCCGCAGGTACCTGCAGGGGCATCTTCAGGCGCAGGTCCTCCGTGTAGTAGCAGAGCACGGCCCAGGGCGCACAGAGGAGGACGTAGTGCACCGCCTTGTCCTCATCCTGGACGTCGTGCTGTGGGACCCAGGGGCTCCGTGAGAGCCTGGCTGGCATGCACATGCGTGCACACGTTTATTTCCGTGGACCCGTGGCACGGACCACGTGTGTGTTCACATGTGCACCTGTGTGCATGTTGGACTCATGTGCATGCATGTGCATGTGTGTGTGCGTGCATGCGTGTGTCTGGTGGGCACCCAACGCAGCCAGAGCCACCCAGTGCTGCCGGGTGCAGCTCTGCTCGGAGACTGGGCCGGGCGGGCATGGCACCCCTGACCCCAGAGGGCAGTGAATCCACATTGGTTTCGGACATCGAGCTGTCATTTTGTCCTCTGATGTGTATGAGGGACACACGTGTATGTCTGTGTGTGCGTGTGCGTGACCATGTGGCAGGAGCCCCTGGAGCCCCAGGTGGGGGCCTCTTGGCCCGCGGATGAGTCCTCCCTGCAAGCATACGGCTGCTTCTCAAAGGCTTGCCCTTGGTGGGTGGCTCTTCCAGCCGTCCGGGGTTCCCCAAGGGGATCCTGGGAACTGACTCTGAGGTCAGAGATGGGCTTTGGCATTTGGGGGTGTCACTGTCTGGCAGTGATGTCGCTGAGAGAGCAGATGGGGGTGTGTGGGACAACATGTCGGGGAAGCCGCCCCTGGCACCTGCCCCCTCTGCAGGTCATGGGGCCTCTGGGGACCAGGCCACTTGGTTGTCCCAGGAGGGGGGATGCTGGCCCCAGCCGGGGCACCCCCTCCTGTCTTTGAGCCTTTATGTCGTGGACTGTCCTTTTCTCTGTCCTGGACAGAGGAGCCTGGTGGGATGAGCCCCCACACCTCTAAGCACTGCCTGTTGGTTGACGACACCAAATCTCCATTGTCCCCCAAGGACCCCCTGTGGCTCCTGCAGCAGCCGTGACCCCCACCCCACTGCTCAGGCTGCAGACCCCAACCCTGTGCCTCGGCTCTGCCTCTGCTCCCTCCATCCTGCCCCTTGCCCCTGCTCATATGCACTGATGAAGCCAGCGGCTACGCTAGGGGGCCTGCATGCAGCCCAAAGACCCCCAGGAACTGAGTCCTGCCAACAGCCACACACACCTGAGAGCAGACCCTCTCCAGTCCTGGCCTCGAAGACCCTGAAGGGACTGGACCCCTGACCTGCAGAAGCTGTGAGGAAACAGGAGCTGCTTTAAGCTGCTGTGCTTTTGGAAGCTTGTTACACAGCAAGAGGAAACACCAGCAGCTCCCCACAGACAAGCCACACTCGTCTCTTAAGGCGGGGCGGGCACGGGCCTCTCCGTGGTGTCGCCCTCCAATGGCTCCCGCATCTCTCCGAACAGGGTTCTCCCTCCTCTCTCGGGCCTTCTGGGCTCCTTCCAGCTGTTGCCCCCGCCGTCCCCTCTGGCCACCGCCACCCTTGGCTCCCTCTTGGCTGAGGCTCGGGCCCAGGTCTCAGCTGGACACCCACCCACCATGGCCCATGCAGAAGGTCCTAGCCAGGGTAGGGCAGGTGCCAGCTGCTTCCTGGAGGACCGAGGCCCTGCCCGGCCACTGTGAAACTGTTCTGGGCCCCGCGCCTGCCTCGTTCTGGGATGGGGGTTTGCAAACCCACCATGGCCACATGAGAGCCACACTCTCCAATCAGCTCTTCAACAGAAGGGGGTCTTGGCATTTCTGCCCATCAGACCGCCACGAGTCCAAACTCAGAATGGGGGGCCTCAGCTTTTCACCCCCAACCGTATCATATGGGTGCGTTAGCACCTGGGAAAGCTCTGGAGGGCACCGCAGCCAACTGCTGACAGTGGCAACCTCCGGAGAGGGGGTGCATGGCATGTGGGGAAGGGCTGCTCCCTGTGCCTTCTTTGCCCTTCTCTGGATGCTTGAAGTTTCACCATCAGCAGGAAATAGGAGAACAAGAGGCAGATGAGAAAGGACAGTTGCAAATGGTGGGGGGATAAGACCCAGAAATAAGTCTATCTGTGCTGGTGACAGCCAGCCAGGGACATCGGAGCACACCCGAAGTGATGGGCAGGCCGGGCTGGGAAAGAGGCAGCCCCCAGGTGGCCACTGGAGAATAAGTGCCTGGAATGTAGGAGGGGCGCCTGCATGTTAGTAAGAACGAGGCCAATGGCCGATGGAAAAAAGGAACAGACATGAAAGTGCAATTCAGGGGTTCACGGTACCGAGACACAGGTCCCTAACACATGTGACGTGCTCAGTCTCCCCAGGAGTCAGGGAAGATGCAAACTGCAGCCACACGGGACACTGCCACTCACCACCTACAGTGGCAAAAATCGACGCACCAACAGTGGCCTTCGGAAATCCCTGCTCACGGCCCAGGAAGATGCACGTGAGCATTTATGCAGCAAACTTTACCAACCGCCCACACCGGGACAACACCAAGGCCTGCCAGACGGATGGACAGATGGACAGATGGTGGGAGGGGCTTGCGTTCCGGGGCACCCCACGGCAAGGCTCACAACCCACCATGCAAGGGAAGCAGCGAGGTAAGCCCAGTGTGGAGGGTTACAAAATCCCCACAGGCAGACCCCCTCTTGCCAGCGAGGCAAAAACTGGTGCCAACACGACAAGAACCCGAATTTGAGGAGCACGCCAGACAGGGCTGGTTTCTCCGGGGTGGGGGACGTGGCGGCTGCAAACGCACCTCGACTTTGCCTAGCAGGAGCCACGGGGGAGCCATTTGCAGTAACTGCTCACACTACACAAAGAATTCCGACGTGGTTCCCTCTGTGTGTTCAATTTCACAACAGAGAGATTGACAGGCAGCTCCGTCAACCCGAGGGATCCGGAAATGACCCAGAGCAAAGCAGTGCGCGTGCGGGAGGCCAGACTGATTCAGGGTTGAAAACAAGAAATCTAAGGGCACATTGTTTAGGTTCTCTAAGACCCCCCTGTAAAGCAAGGCCAGGAGGTGGCCCCGAAAGCTTCCCTCCCTTGGGGGGCTTCTCAGACCTGTGGCCGCAGCCCCCGGCCTGAGCAGGCAGGGGCGGCCTGGCGGGGGGAGCACAGCTCGGAGGACGCAGCTGAGAGGCTTGCAACACAGAAGGTGGCTGCGACTCGACTGGCTGGCTCGACGGGGGTCCCTGAGCTTATCACCCCAGCAGGGCGGCCTGCCCTGGCCCCACAGGTGCCGACCCCCACCCAGGGCTCCTCAGGGACCCCAGAGACTTGGCCCCAAACAGGCCCAGGCCCCCAGGAGTGGAAGGTCGGGGACTGCGAGCCAGGAAACTGTGGGCAGAGGCTATTCTTGGGGACAGAGGATGGTGGCCGGGAGTGGAGGGCGATGCAGGATGACCCGGGCCCAGCTGCCCTGCACCCCCCCCACATACACCGGGTGGGCTCCTTAAGATGCCCGGGGCCCTGGGGTCGGAGCCAAGAGTCCACGAAAGGAAGAATTATGACAAAAATGACATCCACACAAAAGTTTGAGGGGTGGAGGGTCGAAGGGATGGAGGGGGCTTGGGAGGTTTTGAGGACCCTGACGGGGTGGCCTCCACGGCACTCGAACCAGCACTGTCACAGCCATGTGCCTGCCCCGGCCGCACCCCCGGATTTGCTGCAGGGCCGGGCGCCGGCCTGAGGGGGTCAGGGCCACCGGGCAGTGCATGACAGCAGGGCCCTGCCACGCCCATCGCACCCACCTGGTCCACGCACAGCCCGTCTGCCCGCAGGTTATCCAGAAAGTTCTGCCGCCAGGACGCGTGCGCGCCTGCCTTGTTCTGGGGGGTGCTGTCCTGCCAGTCAGCCGGCCTCCGGTCCTCCTCCCAGACCAGGACAAAGTCTGCTGGGACAACGGGACACAGGTGGGGAGGGGGACACAGGTGGGGAGGGGGACAGAGGAGGCAGACACAGGTGGGGAGGG
>PVKY010010398.1:0-12663 GCA_004027775.1 Bradypus variegatus
ACCCCAAGCCTTCAAACTCTCTCCCGTGAGAAGGATCTATCTACTCAGCATATTCACACTGATATGTAAAGAACTGCTGTAGTTGCACAGGTTTGCTTCCCAACAGGAGGTGCAAAAGGAAGGGGTAAGATTTTGTGATGGCATTAGGAAGTCAGTAGGGGTAGGTATTTAAAAAACAGAAACAAAACATGTTTAAATAAAAGAACACATACCTGCAATTGCTCAGACTGGGGCAGAGGCAGAGGGAAGCACCGGGAGGGAGGGAGGGAGGGAGGGGTGTCTGGGCCTGGACAGCTCTTTATAAGGTTAGGGGGTCTGACAGGTAGAAGGCAGTAGGGAGACCCCCCCAAGGCAGATGAGGAAGGCACGGGGGAAGAACGCAAAGCCCAAGATACCAGAGTCAGAGATGTCGTCCCAGTAAGGAGAGTCAAACTCGTACTCGGCCTTCAAAATCTGTTCAAAGAGTTTGGCATCATTCTCGTCATAGAAGGGGGGGTAACCGCAGAGCCTGGGCAGGGAGAAACTCATCCTCATTTCACTTCCAGTGCAGCCACCAGCTCCAGGATGGAGCTTTGGGGCAATCCCCGGGGTCAGGCAGGACCCACAGGACCTTTCATAAAGAGGGAAACTACCCCTCTGCCTTGCTCACTCCTGACTGGCTACAGTGGCCTTCTTTCTGCTTGAACATGCCACAATTTTTCCCACCCCAGGGCCTTTGCACTTACTGTTCCCTCTGCCTAAATTCTGCTTCCCCCAATCCTCAAAAGGCTGGCTCGCTCATTTCATTCAGATACCATTCAAATGTCACCTCCTCGGAGAGGTCTTCTCTGAACTCCTTATCTAAAATGGCATCCATCCCCTGCTCTATTTTTCTTCATAGCATTTTTTACTACCTAACATGATACAGATTTATTTACTTGTTTACTGTCTGTCTCCCCTACTAGAATATCAGCTCCCTGAGGACAGGCACTTTGTCTGCTGTTTTGTTCTCTGCCAAATCCCCAGTGCTTGGCACAGTGCCTGTAACATAGTAGATGCTCAATAAATATCTATTGAACCAAGTAGCTAAGTAATTAATTGGTAGATATAAAACTGGAGGGGAGGAAGAAAGGGCAGAGGGAAGGAAGAGAGAACAGAAGGGGTGAGGACAAGTCTGGAGTCATTCCCCAGGGGTGAAGCCGCCACTCACAGGATGTAGGCGATGACCCCAATGGACCAGCAATCCACTGCCTTGCTGTAGGGCCTCTGGGCCAGGACCTCGGGAGCTACGAAGGGACGGGGAAATGGTGGTGACAAACCTCTGCCCTGCAGTGTCTGGGTCTGCCCCCACTCCCAGCCCTAGCCCAGGGCCCTCCGCACCCACGTATCCTGGGGTCCCACAGGCCGTGGAGAGCATGCTGCCTGGGTCCTCCATCTTGGACAGGCCAAAGTCAGAGATCATGATCTTGGAGTCTTCGTCCAGGCTATAGTACAGTAGATTCTCGGGCTTGATGGGTGGGAGGGAGAGGAAGGGGCAGTCAGAGGTGGCCAGAGGTCATCAAAAACATTGCCTCCCCAAGCATTTCTGCAGACACAATGGACTCTCCAAAAGCCACCGTGGCTTCACAGCTGCCATCTTGGCTAGAGGCACAAGAAACTCAAGGAAGTTCTCAAGAAGGTTAAATGTTCCAGAAAGGACAAGGGCTGAGGGGGTGGGGAAGGGGATTTTCCATAAACCTCAGGTGTGTATTGTGAGGCTCTAAAGAAATAATTTTTGAGCATATGTGCCAGACCCTATGGTGGTGCTTGATTTCATTTCACCCTTACCACATCCCTGCAGGCCAGTGTGAATAATCCCATTTTACAGATACGGAAACTGAGGTAAAGTGACTTACTCAAGAACCCACAGTCAGGAGGCAGCAGGGCCAGAATTCAAACCCAGTTCTGGACCAGAATGAGATGTACTACAAAATGTAAACCTCATCATTATCTGAGTAGTAGGATTTCAGGGACTTCTGGCTTTCTTCTTTATGCTTTGCTGTCCCATCCAAGTTTTTCCAAAAAGCAAAAGGAACTCTTATTATCAGAAAAAGATGCAAAACGTTATTTGGATAACATAACAGCACACTTCACTGTCCTAACTGAGATGGGAGGAGGCAGTTTTAGAGATTACAAAGTCCATTTTGCAGATAAGTCAAGGCTCAGCAAGAGGCCATGAGTTGCCCAAGGTCACACAGTGAGTTTGCTGCGGCCTCACCCTTGGGTGCCCCACCTTGAGATCCCGGTGTACAATGCCCAGGTCATGCAGGTACTTGACAGCATCCAGCACCTGGAAGATAAGGCGGCTGGCATCCCGCTCTGTGTAGAAGCCTTTTTCTACAATGCGGTCAAACAGCTCCCCGCCTGAAACCCTGCAGCAGGGGACAGAGCACACAGGTCAAAGGAGTGGGGCTGGAGGGAACAGGTTCCCCAGTCTGGGGGGTGGGGGCAGTAGGGAGAGGGGTGAGGAAGGGGCAGAGGTGGGGCAGAGGCTGGGCACTCACAGCTGCATGATGAGGTAAAGGTGGCCCCCACTCTCATAGATGTCGTCCAGGGCTACAATGTTGGGGTGTTTGATCCTGGAAGCAGAAACAAGGTGTTTCAGAGCTGAAGACAGCTCAGCCACCTCCACACCCTCACCTCCCACCACCTGCAAACCTGAGCAGGAAAAACCAAGGATCTGGGCCCTAAAGGGAAAAGCTGATTTACTGTGATTTGTTATAATTTACTGAAAGGCTGGAGAGCAGAGGGGTAAACACTGGGCTCTCACATGAGACAGACTTGGTCCAAAGGCTGCTCTACCACACACCATTTGGCAGCAAAGTCTCTTTGCTTCATAGCACTGATCAATGTGTGAATTTAAAAAATGTTCTGCGTTTACAAGTTTGTCAGCTTCCCCCACCAGAAGGTCAGCTCCACAAGACCAGGGACTTTGTCTTGCTCACCACTGCTCCTCCAGCACCTGGTGCAGAGTGGGTGCTGAATTGAATGTAACCTCCCTAAGTCTCAGTTTCTTCTTCTATAAACTGAAACCAGTGATGGTACTTCCCTGGAAGAGTTAGCGTGAATATCCCATGAGATAATGCAGGTTAAAGGTGCATGGCACCGTGCCTACCACACGGTAAACACCCATTAAATGAACCAATTATGGTGATTGATCTTGATGAGGCATGGCCTTGGGCATATCCCTTGCTCTCTTTGGGCCTCAGTCTCCTCCCCTGAGAAGTGGAAATGATCATTTCTTCCCTGCTCATCTCTCTGCCCAGGGTGCTGGAAGGTTCAAGGGGGAGACTGGAAATGAAGATTGTAAGGGTGCCAGTGAAGACCAGGAGGTTTTTACATCAGCACAAGCATTTCCTATGCCAGTTGGTTGCTGATTTAGTCAGGGGGTTAGCAGACAGGTATGTCTGAACTTGCTGAGTGGCTTTAATGTGGGAGTGGGAAATTGAGGTAGGCCTAAAGATAACACCAGCTGAGATATGTGGTTCAAGCCATGTTCAAGGATTGATCTTTAGACCTGACTGTACAGACTAAACCACTGGAGATAAGTACTTATATCTCAGTCATATCTGCCATGTTAGCTATCATGCTAGGCATGTGAAAGAAAGGACCTCTAAGACTCCCCACAACCATACCAAGTGGGTATTATTACCCCCCATTTTAGAAATTAGTGATTTGAGGCCGGGTAGGAGAAGGGTGGGAGGGTCAGGGCAGGGTCAACCCAGGGCAGGGACAGACTGTGGCCCACGCACTTGTGCAGGACAGCAATCTCATTCTCCATGCTGCCCTCCTTCCCCTCCAGGGCCTTCTTAGCGATGCATTTGATGGCCACCAGCTTCTGAGTTCTCTTATCTTCTGCCAGGATTACCTCAGAGAAGGCCCCCCTGCAGGGAGAAAGGATTCACAAGGTGGAGAATCGGAACCCCAGTTTCCATCCAACTTCTCCTCCATCCACTACGGGTTATGTGACCACCTCTCAACCAATCGCTCATCCAACCCCTGGCTCCCAAGTTGGTTACAGGACCCAGGCCTGGCCCGTCAGAGTAGTCTATTCCCGGGCCACAGCAGTTGGGTCATATGACGAAAACAAGGTTACTGGCACTTTGAGAATGAGGCACTCTTTCCCGCTAAGCTGGTAGGATGTAAGCCAGGAGCTAACCACTTGGGGAGAACCTACATGCGAATGAGGCCAACCCAAAGGATATCAGACTGATAAACAGCCAAAGACAATTTCCTCATAACATCATGTGAGACTCTGGATCCAGCCATGCCTGAAGTCTACCCTTGAGCTTTTGGATTATGTGCACGATTGATTTATTCCCTTTTCTGTTAGAGCCAGTTTGAGTCCCGGCTAATTTAACAGCCTTTAGAACTTTAAAGAACCATCAGCACCACTTGGGAGCCTTTTAGGAATGCAGAACTACTAAATCCCATCCCCCAGAACTACTAAATCATTCTGAAGTTTAACAAGATCCTCAGGTTATCTGTATACACATTAAAGTTTGAGAAGCAGTGCTCTTAGAAAAGAACAAATAATCCCATTTTCACTGAAGTTCACCAGTTAAGGAGGATTTACTAGGTTATTCTTTCTACAGCTATTTGTTGCTGTTTGCATCTCTCATGGTGAGATTTCAATCACCAGGAAAAACTAGTGACTACAGAAGACTCATCACTGGTTTCCAGTCTTATCCCTGTCCAATGTACTCTCCATACTGTGGCCAGAGTGACTGTCCTGAATTGCAAATCTGTCAAAAAGTCCTAAATGTCTTCCTGTGGTCCATGGGATAAAGTCCAGGCTCCATAGCCTGCCTTACGAGACCATGCATGACCCATTCTCCTCCCTTCCCCAGCCTCCGATTTTAAGTCCCATCAGACTCTTTACCTCTTTCCACACATACATGCCTCCAAGCCTTTGCTTATGCTATTCTTTCTCCCTGGAATGCCTCCTCCCTCTCTGACAGGTGCACTCCTAGCCATCCCTCAGTGCCCAGCAACAATGCCCCCTCCCCAGAAAGTTTTCCCTGAGGCAGAAGTCACAGCCCTCTCTGGTGTCTACAAAGCCCTCAGTCCCAACCTTAATTGGTGCACAGCACACACCCTGTTGTTATTGTCCCTGGGTCTGTCTCTCCCACACATCTGGGATCAAGCTGAGGGGCAGAGATCAGGTTTGAGCTATTCCTGGATTCCCAGCATCAAGAACGGAGTTATGCCCAGCCTCAGTTCCTAAGTCAAGGATGGGACCCCCCGCTGTTGGCGGCAAGTCAGATAAGCTGGTCCCTTCATTCTCCTTCACTTCCTTCTCTCCAGCAGGAACCTAGAACTTCTGCAAGAGCAGCCCCTGTCCCACCCACTGATAGCCAGAAGTGAAAAGCGGAGGCCAGCCTGGGCTGTAGAAAACAGGAAGCAGTGATCAAGTGACCAGGGGAAGCACTGTACCCATCCAGACCCAAGAGTAGGGACCTCCCCATCCCCTCCCTCCAGGCCAGCTCAGGGACAGCAACCCCCCTTCTCTCCCGCCCTGAGAATTGAGGGGTCACTCACGTGCCCAGAACATCGCGGAAGTCATAAATGTCCCTAATGTCCTCTGCCTGCTTCCATCTGGGGCCTTCCACTGCCCCCGGCATGGCCCACTGCCTCCTGGCCACAGCCAGGGCTCCTGGGAAGGAAAATGGAGAGAGGAGGCTCAGCGGGGCCAGTCTCCTCTCTGGGAACTTACTGGGGGCCCCACTCAGTCATTCAACATGCACTTGTTCATTCCCCAGTCATTTATTCATTCAACAACATCCACTCAGCAAATCCTCATGCCTAGAGGAAAATCTTCAGGGCAGCAAATTCTTCACTCAAAAAAGTCATTCATTCATTCATTTATTCAGCCCCCCTCCCAGTTTCTTCCTCTCCAAATGCAAACACCCAGGGGACCCTGACCTCTGGAAGGACAGCAGAGAAGACTCCAGAGGTGCTTGTGGAAGTGCTCAGCCCTGGAGGACCCTCCTGTTCCCAGAGACAGTGAAGTCCCAGCTCCACCCTAGGAATTGCTGGGGTGTCTCCTCTCCCTCCTCTCCCTTCTCCCCCACCCTGGCCTCTCAAATCAGGTTTCCGCCAGCCTGGGCTTCCAGCAATATCTCAGCCACGTTTTTAAATAGCTCCTTCTGCACTGTTACCATGGCAACAGCAGCCACAGCTGGAGCTCTGACTACCCCCCTCTCCCTCCTGACTCCCCATCTGGGCCCCAGCAGCCTAAGAAATGGTCCCACCCAACTTGTCTTCTCCCAGGCCTGTCTCACCCTGATGTAACCTGGACCTTCCCTCACTGAGGCCCATGTCTCACCCAGCAGTGGAGTGTGGAAGTTTTCCACCCACTTATCAGATGGAAAACAGGAAGACTGAGTTTGGAGAATGGGTAGGGGCAGGGTCCAAAGTTGCCCAAATGATACCCAGTTGGGACCCCAGCTCAGAATGCTGAGGGCAAAGACAATGAGAGGGAGTGTCCTCATCTGGTCCTTTCAATCTGCAGCCTGGCTGGCGCCCATTTGGAGAACACAGCCTCCCAACCCTATCCCAGGCTTCCAGAAACCAGTGTACTGTGAGATCTCAGGGAGGGCACTTTCCCTCTCTGTTCTGCTCTGTTCCCCTGGTGTGAAATCCCACCCTTGGGTGGGACCTGTCCTCAGGAGGCCCTCGTCACCCATCCCAGGTGCAGAAACTTCTCTAGAAAAAGAAACTTGATGATGAGCTCTAAAGACAGAATCTTAAGCCCACCCGGAGGCCTGGAAAATGAAGACATTCACAGTTCCACACACATCCCTACACCCAGACTCGCAACACAAAGCCCTACTCACACCCCTGAACTGAAACACCTGCCCCCAGACCCAGCACCCTGCCCCCAAACCCCCGGCACCTGATCATACACGTACACATACACCCAGACATCAGCACACATCACACACACAACCCCCCAGGCATTCTTACACCTGAACACCCACCTGTCAGTCCAAACATTCCTCACCCATATCCCCACACTGACCTTCTCACACCCCAAAACTCACATACACATACACCTAGTCAAAATGACACCTGGACACCAGACACCCCCAGTTCACCTACACCCTCCAGCCTCTCTACCCCATACCCTAGAAGCTCCTACAGCCCAAATGGAACCCCAGCTCCAAACATCCTCAGAACACAACTGCACACCCCATCCCCAACTCTGAATCACTACCCTTAGAGCCAGATATCCTTACTCCCCATTACACTCAGCGCCTGGACACAAGTCTACACCAGAAACCATACCAATTCCCAGACATCCCCACCTATAAGGGTTCCCTCACATACTAACACACCGCACCCCCATGTCTGACCCACACACCTGTGCTGTGACATTAGTACACTCCAACACGGCCCCCACGCATATACACCTCCAAGTGCCCAAGCCCTTCCACACTCAGGCGCGGGGGAGCACGCACACACGCACAATCTAACAGACTCTGTCCTGACCCTCCCCTATTACCCACTCAGCTTCCCACTGGGCTGCCTGGCACCTTCCCGGACCGGGCACAGAGGTGAGGGGGAAAGGCCCAGCCATGCCCATCCAGGGTCTAGCCCTCTCCGGGCACCCCCTCCCATCCCCGGGGGAGGGCATGCAGCGGCACAGGGGTCCCGCCGCCCTTCCTCAGCGCCCAGGGCCACAGGCGGGGCTGCTCCGCGGCCCCCCGGCGGTACCTGCGGCTGCCCCCCCGCGGGGCTGGCTGGGAGGCCCGAGGTGGCTGGCGCCGAGCTCCCGCCGCCGTCCGCCGCCGCTGCGCGCCTGGGCCGCCCGGCCGCTCTCTGGCTGGGGCTGGGCTCGGCCTCGGCTGCCTCCCCCCGCCCGCCGCGGCTCTGATGTCAGCGGGGGAGGAGCCTGCGGCCCCGAGACCGCCACTGGGAGGCGAGGTGCCGCCCCCGGGCTGGGGAAGGGGCGCCGAGGGACCCCTTGACCCTGGTCATAACCGTCTGCCGGACGCTTCCGGGCTTTCGTCTGCGGCAGGGCCCCCATTTCACAGACGGAACAACTGAGGCCCAGAGAAATGAAGGGTTCAAAATCAGAACTGAACGCTCGCGGAGCCGCGTTCGAACCGAGCTCTGTATGACGCCAGAGGCTGGCCAGTTTCACCTTGCCGCCTCTTCCAGACTAGTTTTGGGAGCTCCCTGAGGCTTCTCCAGGCTCTGTCTCTCCTTCCTCCAGTACCCAGTAGATAATGAGGCCCTCGGCAGGGCTCAGGAGACTTTAGGGGGTAGGGGAGCAAAAGAATAGGGAAAAGACGGACGCAAGCTGGCAATGGAGTCGAGGCAGTCGAGGCAGTGGTTAGGAGTGGAAGCTCCGCCCAAGCACCACCGCTTGACAGGTGAGAAATCCCAACCCCGACATCTGCCCCTCGGGCGGATGTGGTGTCCAGAGGGACTGGAGCAGGGAGCGAAGGGCAGAGGGATGAGGGTTAAATCAGGATCCGGGAGGATGCAGGCCAGAGAGAACCGAAGTGCCACGTGACAGAGCAGGCGCCAGGGACTGGTGGCTAGGGGCCAGTTTGGGGAGGGAATGGTACCGAGCCTGCTCGTGGGGCGGCTGGAAGGGGGCCAAGGGGCCTGACGGAGGTCTGCTTGCACCAGGCCTTCCTTCCATGGGAACAAATTCGGCTCCGGTTGGGAAGGGGGTGTGTATAAGCAGCTAGGAGGAACCGAGGGAAGAGTTCCCCTTTGCTGCCCAACCCCCACGCCACCTCCATTGACCTCCCACTCCTGAATCCCTGCATTTTCCAGCTGGGAATGGAAAGAAGACAATGTTGACCCCAGCTCATTTCCAGCTCGCTTTTTCCTTCGTTATCACTGGGACTTTGGCAAAGGGTGGTCAATTTATTATGCCCATTTTATGGATGAGAGAGGAAGAAGGCTGAGATTCTTAGAAAGGCTTTGGAGTCCTATTGACCCGAGTCACTCTTTACCTCTCTGAGCCTCAGTTTCTTCATCTGGAATATGTTGTCAACCAAGAAATAACAAACTAAGCTGCAAGGCAATAAAGGTATTTATTTAGAGTCATAAAATTGCAATTCCAGGAGCACAGATTCAGGTAGCAACCTGAATTGATGGATATTTGGGGCACACCAGTTGTCCTTCAGTTTAGATAGTTAACCGAGTTCTTTATCTTGCGGTTTGTTTACTGTGACCAGATGTCCTTAGGGTTGAGGAACATTGTTGCTTGATGCTTTGCATACTGTGGCAGTTTGTAGTATCTGACTGAGACCTGCATAAGAATAACCTCCAGAATGACCTCCTGACTCCATTTGAAATCTCTTAGACAAAACACTCTATTTTGCCTCATTTCTCTTAACAATGGGAATATGATAAGGGATGTGAAGTGCCTAGAACACTGTGCAAGCACAAAACTCGAGTTAGACTTTGTGTAAACTGAGGATCAGAGAAGGGGCCTGATTTGTCCAGTGATGGGACACTAAGGGGTAATTTCCCTTCCCCAAATCTCAGGATCTCAGACTTCCCAGCTGATGGGGAAAAAAACACAGCTCAAGCCCAGGGCTGAGCCTCTACTTCCCCCATCCACCCAACCAGTATATGTACTGAGCTGGGGATTGTTTCACCACAGATTCCTATTTATCCCATTGTCAACATTCCCAGAGTGATGAAGTGGTCTTGGCCCTTCTGAGGACCTGTACAACTTTTTACTTTGTTTTAGATTTTGTTTGCTTTGAGCAAGTGTGAGGGTAGTTATGCTTTCTTTTTTTTAACAAACACACACGTTCTCTCTCTCCCAACCCCCCCTTTCAGTGTTTCTATTAAATAACTAATGTATGATCATTGCAGGATAATCACATGAAATACTAAAATCACACAAAGCTCATCCTTGCCACTAGTCACATTCTTTCATTTGCCAAGTGACAGAATCCCAACCCATGCCAGCTTCACCAAAGAAGAGCCTATGGCTTACAGAAGCTGGCACAAGATTGAAGGAAAACCACCACAGACCAGGTTCTTGGAGACTAGAACTGAGGGTGCAGTACTCATAGGATTTGCTTTCTCTCTCTTCTCTCATCTCTCCTTGCTTTGATTTCTCTGTGAGCATTGGCCTCCTTTCCTCTGCAGAGTGATCTTCTCTACCTGTCAGGAAACATGGCCTGAGGCAGCCCCAGCTTTTCAGCTAAACACAGCAGAAGGAGAGCTTCCTCCAATTTCATACGTCAATCTCAGGGAAGGATTCCAATTGGCTCTGCTTGAGCAGCATGCCTACCTTTTAACCCCCAAAGCTGTTACCAGAGCAATGAGATACTGTTTGGTAAGTGTACTGTGATAAGCAGCCAGAGCAGAGTCACAAGGAATGGAGATGGGGCATCCTGCCCAAACGACATAGGGATCCAGGACAGGGAAATGTAACAAGTCCACCTCAGCCCTGCTCCCACCAGTCAAGGATATAACCACTGGTTGGGGATTGAATACTGTCCTCTACAAAAGGCATGTTCAGGTCCCACCCCTAGTCCAGTGGGTGTGAGCCCATTTGTAAATAGGACCTTTCAAGACCGAACTGAATGAGTGTGGCCTCAATCCAATATGGCTGAAGTCCTTATAAGCAAAGGAAATTGGACATGGGGGAAGAAGCCACAGGGAGAAACCAAAGAAGAAACTGGAAGTCAACGGAACCTGAAGAAGAAGAAAGGAGAAGACATCACCATGTGCCTTGCCATGTGACAGAAAAGCCAAGGATCAAGGATCGAGGGCAGCCAGCCTCAGAACACCAAGTCTTCAGGGAGAAAACATTGCCTTGCTTACGTCTCAAGTCAGACTGCTCCTAGCCTCAGAATTGTGAGCCAATGAATTCCTGTTGTTTAAGCCATCCCATTGTATGGTAATTGTTTCAGCAGCCAGGGGACTAATACACCACTGTTAACATCTTCTTCCAGACTTTTTTGGATGCATGAACATATATACACTTATTCCTGCAACTAACTTCTTTATCCCCAGTGAGCATATTACAAGGTACTAATCAGAAATGAGTCAGGGAAAGTCAGTTTTATGCATAAAAAAAAGAGATAGCCCTCTCTTCTCCCTTGCTATTAAAAAGATGACAGAACAGCTCAGACATCTCCGTCAGTTTGTGATCCCAGAAGAAAATAAACCACTGGAGGAATCAGTGGTTATAAAAGATTGGAGAAAATGGAAGAAATCACAAGAAGATGGACAGGTTTATTTATAAAGCATAAAAGACACTCTTTAACTTCTGTTGCTGAAGAAAAATAGCTACACGACTCCAAAACCATGACCAACAATAAAAGGCAAACTTCAGACTGGGGAAATGTTTTACAAACAATGGGTTCACAATTTTATTACATAAAAACACACACACAAATTGGCAAGGACATGGACTGTTCATGAAAGAAGCAGCACAGGGGTCATCTTCTACCTCGCTAATAATCAAAGAAATACAAATTAAAAGACATAATCACTTGCAGCCTTTCAAATTTGAAGTTTAAAAAATTGGTAACACCGAAGGCTGATGGTGCAGTGAAGAATGGGAACTCATACATTTCTGGTGGGAAAATGACTTGCTAAAAATCTTTTGGAAAGCAACTTGGCAATACACATCAAAGGCTTGAAAAATATCCAGACCTTCTGACCTGGGAATACTTCTTCTGGGAATCTATTTCAGGGACATAATCCTAAATTAGGACAAAGTAATATGCTCCAAAGTGTTTGAAGAGATATTTTTATAACAGCAAAATGTAGAAGAAATCACCAAGAAGGAAATGATTTAAAAACATAAGGTACACCTACAGGATGGACTATTTCACAACCTGTAAACTCATGGCAATGCAACCTATTTTTAAAAAGAGAAAAATGCTTATGATGTTAAACAGTTAGAATACAAATATGTATATGCTGTATGATAGCTCCTGTGTAAAATGCACACCACAAATTTATTCATAGCAAAAAGAGTGGAGAGGAACACCACAAATGTTAACAAACGGTCAGAAAATGATCTGATTTTGTTTTATTTTTCGCTTCTTTCTGTGTCTTGTATCCTCCAAATTTTCTCTGATGAGTATTGTAAACTTTATAATCAAAAAGTTATTTTTTAAGAAGTTATGCCAAAAGTTGATGGGTGTGTGCCAATTTGGTGCTCAATCATTTGTTTTATGAAAACCAAAGAAGTAGAATGGATCTTAATAGTGTATCCATCAAAGCTTTTCTCTCTTGCTATTCAACAGTGATGGTGCATTAAAAGAAGTTTTGGAGTCAGTCATGTCACTGCTCTGAGCCTCTTCTATAATGTGCCATAATCGTATGGATGATCATACCTACATAAACAACACAGAACATGCCTTTTGCTAAGTAGGCTAGAGTCCTTGTCACCACTTGGGGCCACAGCATATACCTGATGCATAGTAGGTGCTCAGGAAGGAACGAGCCAGCTGTCAATGATCACTTCTTCTTCCATTCTTGAAGCCCCACATATTCCATTCAAGCTCCAAATTTGCAGTTTCCCTTCCACCCCTACTTTCTCAACCCATCAGAAGCAGATCTTCTTAAGGGGTTCAGTGGTACCTCCAATATTTACCAGGTCCCAATGAATTCTCTGAGCTAACATAGGCATATGCAGGGGGCAAT
>PVKY010010399.1:0-12684 GCA_004027775.1 Bradypus variegatus
TATTTATTCATTTTAGCCATTCCATACCCATAGTTCCATGTAGACGTTCCAGGATCACTTACAACCAAATAGGATGAAGCTGGTCTTTTGTATATTCTTCCAAAATGCTCTCCCTTGTCCATTTTCTCCTTCCCTGTGCACAGAATTTCCTTGCCTGTCCCCGTCTTCAGCTTGGAGATGAGCAGTGGGCCTGGCTTCACCTCTGGGAGCCGTACTTTCCTTATCCACAAAATGGGATATCTCATGAGGGTTGGAGGAGATGAAAACCACGCAGCGCATGGAGGAGGCACTCAGCAGGGGCCAGACCCTCGCCCGTTCCCGCCTCCTCTTTCTTGCTGTCCTCAGTTCCCAATATTCATTTACTTCTCCTCATCCTGAGATAGTCCAAGGGAAGATTGCTCTTGGTGACCCGTTGGGAGAGAGGAAACATAGCAGGAAACTAAGTGCTGGTGCCTTGTCCTTCTGTTTTAAAGGAATTAGAAAGGAAGGACTCTGGCATCAATTTCAGAAGATGCACGTGTGTTTCCCACACCCTCTCTGGGTTCCTGGGCCCTCACCTGTCACTGACAGTGCCCTCTCCGTGCGGGCAGAGGGCACGCCCTGGGAGCACTGTCAGAGGGTCCCACTTCTACATGTAGAACGGACAGGAAAGAAGCCCTGCCCCACTGGTTATTCTTCAGCCACTGGGACCAAATGAAAAAAAATCATTTAAAACGTACATCAAACAAAACAAAACCAGCACCACCGAAAGGCACATCAAGATTCATACATGAGTCTAAATCAGGATATTAATAGCATGCTAATGGGGAAATAATGTTACCTGTCTGCTTTAAATATGGCACTTTGGAAATACAAGATGGTAAAACATTGTACGGTTTTGTATGGATTGATAGATACTATTTGAACCATAAAATAAACCTCCCAGGACCTTGAACATCACAGAGGAAGACGAGGTGTTGATAGACAATCCTTGTTAAATCACAAACTGTTTTTTACAAAAATGAAATAGGCTTTATTCTAAGTTGACTTTCTATTCATCGGGGAGTGAAAATTTCTTTTTTTTCCTTAATTCAAGTTCACTTCCTGTTCATTGCCAATCTCCTGTGAAATTTCATGCTTTGTGTTGGTGCCTCTGTTTACTTGTATCAAAGAATCCATATTCATGATCTTGATGGTTTCAGAACAAAATACCCAAGGACTTTCAATAAGTACGTTATTATTCAGAAAGGAGGCAGTGTGGATTTTTTTTTTTTTTAATAACCTGGCTTTTTTACACTGCAGCGCTTCCCAGGAAGAATCATGCCATTTATTTTGAAAATGCGGCCAAGTCAGCAAGGGGCTGCCTGCGGGGTCTGCGCTGGGAATGGCCGACATTCCTTTAAGGGCTGCCCACAAGCTGTAAAGCAGCTGCATATATTCTCTTCTGCTTTTCCTTCCCTTCACGTGGCTTCCTGGAACACATGCAGTGGCCCCAAATTCTGTGCTCTTCTCTCCTCTTCTCTCCTTTCTCTCCCCTGGCCTTTCATTGAGAAAGCGATGACCCCTGGAGTCTGCCTTCACCCCCAGCGTGGACTGTCAAGCCCGACGGGGTGCACAAAGCAGGGGACCCCCACACCCCAGCAGACGGTAACCAGTGCTGGCCATTTGGCCTGGCTAATGGCCCTTACGGGCATCAGATATTGCAACATACCACAAATTCCCAGGCTGCGGCATACCAGAGCCACTAGATCGGAGATCCCTTTCTCCGTCCACAAAGGATACCACGGAACACAGCCACTTCCGGTTGAATCCCAAGAATGGAAAATGAACAGTGTGGCCAGTGGGGCTTCCCTATCCTTTTCTGCCATGGGGCTGACTGCACTTCACAGCACCTGCCTTTTCTCGTGGGGTCCCTCGAAGAGACCCTCAGCTGCCGGGAGATGCAGCATGTTCTGGAGCTCGGCCCTAGCTAGGGGGGCAGTTACACAAGAGGAAATGCTTTCAGAATAGGGCTAGGAAAATTTCCCCCGGGGAAAGGTGTTGAGACTGGTCACAGCTGGTGTCTGTAGTAACAGGAATCAAGGTCTTAATTTAAGGCCTGTCCAACCTTGAGAGTTTTTCATTATTTGGACTATAAATCCCAGGCCAGACTGTTTTCACTCAAGTCAGCCAAATATACGAACAACTTGACCATTGGCTTCTTTATCAAAGAACTTAGCACAGGCTCAGAATCTGGTTAACATGTTCTCTGGGCATTTTTTTTTCCCTCTTCACATCATACAATATTGAGGAAAAAAAGGAAAATAATTCTCATTATTCCCATTTGTATGTTTGTTTTAGCCAAACTGAATTTCTGGCAGCTCCCCGAAGTCCACCATGTGGTTCCCCATCTCGACACACGTGAGCCTCGAGTATTCTGCAAAGCCCTCCCAGCCTCTGTCTGGCAGAATGCCACCCATTTTTAAACCCTCTTCCCCAGATAACTCCTCTGGGTGCATGGCCTGCTGTGATCACCCCAATCAAACATACTGTCACCCACATAGCACTCTGGGGGCCCTCTCACAACTGGCCTTGGGTTGTAAACTTTTCTGCTGATTGCTAGCACCTGGCTGCAGGGTCTGTGTATTCATCTTTGCATCTTCTAAGAGCAGTCTTAGCGCAGGGTCTTCAACATGATAGGTGCTTATGAGTATTCTGCTTCTTGGCGATTTAAAAACTGTGGAAGGAGGGAACTTACCCTTTACATCTATGTAAAAAAGATGCTCCTTCCAATATTGTGGATAATATCAACAGAGTGGAAACAACTTGAATCTCCAACAACCATGGTTTGGCTAAACTGATTATGGAATAGTCACATAACCCTGTCTTTGCTAAAGCTTTTATAATACATGCCTTCTGAAAAGAATCCCAAACCTGGGTGCCAACAAGTAAGAGAAGTGAGTGATATAGGCTAGATATAAAGTGGAGACATGGAGAGGAGAATTAATTCGCTTTCCCCTTGATTCTATCACTAAAATAAAATTTTATAAAACAGCACAAATAAAATTATAAATAGCATTGGACAGTCTCAGGTGGAGAGAGAAGAGCGTGCTGGCGACTGGGGCCCCTCTGCCCCGTGTGACTGATCACTGAGAACCAGTCAGATCCATTTATTGGCCACCAATTTACAAACCTTTGCTTTGACATTTTTACCAGCAAGAAAATGTTTATAATCATTAAGTGAAAAAAGCAGGTTATGCAATAATATATCCATAGGATATTAAATTGAATCATAACCATGTGTGTTTGAGTGTGTGTGCATCTTGATAAATGTACAATAAAGAAATCTTGGAAGGAGATAAGCCAAAATGCGGTGTTATGTAAGAAGGAAAGAAAAAGGTAAAGAAATTGGAGAAGTAGAAAAATTAAAGGGGAATGAGTGCTTAGTGAAGACTGCTCCCCTCCTGTCTCCAGGAGCCCTCACCTCCCACCCCGGGGGCAGCTCCAGTCGGTGGTGTATTTACCCCTGGAGTTAAATAAAGCACTTTGAAGTTGGCTTTCCACTGCCAAAGCTTCATCTGGTGCGTTTCTTTTAAAGGAAGGGCGGTCACTTGTGGTCAGCCGCCTTTGCTTGTTGGAAATCGCCTTGGCCGGGGCCTTGCTCGCTTCCCCTCACCTGGCTGCGGCCGCCCGGGAGAAGGCAGCGGGCGCTCCCTGACTTCGGCAGCCCCG
The DNA here is from genome assembly GCA_004027775.1 of Bradypus variegatus. Lineage (NCBI taxonomy): Eukaryota > Metazoa > Chordata > Mammalia > Pilosa > Bradypodidae > Bradypus > Bradypus variegatus. The sequence continues at coordinate 3,691 of PVKY010010399.1, forward strand.
GAGGCTTCCTGTCCCCGGCGCTCATTTTTCCGCGGCTGCCTTTTAACCCTGGGAGTGCCGGGCCAGCCCCAGGTTCGCCCTTTCCCCGGGGCCGGGGGCCGAGGCGGCCCGGCCCAGCCTCCCTGCCCACGCCCATTGGCTCCCCGAGGTCATGTGCGGGCCCGGGGGCCGGGACTCCGAGCTGCGGCTTTCGGCACCGCGCTCTCCTCTGCAAAGCCTCCGCCCGCCACGCGCTCCCGGGCTGGCGCCTCGCTCCGGACCGAGCCTGGGACGGCGGCGCGGCCGGGATGCTGGGGCAGGTGCCGCGCGCCCCGGGCTGCCGCTGCCCGCGCTCCCGGGCGCCCGAGGGCCCGGACGTGCTGCCGCGGTTCGAGCCACCGGCCCGGCGACCTCCGTACCGGACCAGCCGGATCCTGGCCCGCCGGCAGCTGGTGACGAAAATCCATCAAGGTGAGTGGCCCCGGGACGCGCCGCGCCCCAGCCCGGCTCCGCGCGGCCCCATTTCGTGCTGGCCCGGTTCTTCAATTCCAGTTTCCACGCTGCAAGATGCGGATTTCTAGGTGGGGCTGCCCGCAGCTAACTTTAAAAAATAACCTTGGACTGGCAGTTTTAAGCCAGTGGTGACAGCTTTTAGCTGCCGGATAACTCCACGAGAAATGCACAAAAAAGTTCAAGGCAGAGTGAACAATCTTAAGTTTCCAGAGCTTATGCGTGTTTACAGAACACATGAGAATGTTTCCTGGTGTGTGTCTTAGGAGCTTTTCTGCAGATTGCTCACACTCTGTCACATGGAAATTGTGTTTATTTAATTAATAAATTGTTTGTTTAATTAGGATGGGCACAGTAAGCAAAACTGTACCCTGCCCAGCCATTTAGAATATCCGTAGTGAAGGGAGGCAGGAAGGAATTCCATGCTTAAGGCCAGCAGGCTGACAGCTAGAATTGTGTTCTCTGCATGCTCCTATCTTCTGTCAGTGGCTGTCACTGATCTGTTTGATACTGTTTTTCTGGTATAGGACAAATGTGTCTGCCAACCTCAAAACAAATCCAGTGGCTTATGCCCCAAAGCCCTGGCTCCTCGAGCAGAGGGAAGAGGGGATGGATTGCAAGCTGCCAGGTGGTCTCATACTCTCAGCTGAAAAACATCAGCAGTCCGGAAATCAGGAAAATGTACCGTTCTCCAAAAAAAGTTTAAAACACACTATCTTAGGACAGTTTCTCGGAAAGTAGGAAGATGAACATTCCTAAGAAGCCCTGAGTGGTGCCTATTAAAAAACACACACATTAATGCAATCAGTTAACGACAACCTGCAGCCCGGACTGAAAAATAACCGAATTATTATATTGATGTTACATAGTTTACCAGGAATTTCTAGAGCCATGACAACAAGAATACAGTTTCTACTTAAAAAAAAATGAGTTTGAGATGATATTGAATTCTGGAGGGGAAGCTGGGGTTTGTAATCACAAAAATCTTCTTGTCACATGTCCAAAAGGAACAATATGTATTCTGGTGAGCGGCATTTGATGAGATTGTTTCCTTGGAAATGAGGATTTGTTTGTAAGTGTTCAGGAACTGGCTATGTGTGAAGGATCGTGGTCCACACCAGTTTGCTTTCAGGAAGGATATTATGTCATGCTACAAACTCTGTGTGTGAGTCTTGGTTGAATAGAAACAAAAGTCGTTATTTCCCCGTGGTCTGATTTTAAAATACCTCAGGCTTAGAATAAAAACCAGCTCAATTTTAGTTTGCGGGATTTCTGACACTGTCGCTTGTCCAGTGCTAACATCACGTTGGACCTGGGGGTTAATAAATGTTTGACGATGCTCTATTGTCCATGATCTGTCCATGTTCCTCAGCGCGTGTGTAGGGTGTAGGATGTTAGAAATATTGCAACAAACCCTTTGGAATGCCTTTGCACATCTCCTTAGATTAACTCAATAATAATTGATTTTATTAAAATTATTCATGTTGTTTTGGAATATGAGTTATTTTTTCGTAGAAGTTTTAAAGTCATGAACACGTGAATTATCATCGAATGCGCCTTCTCCCTCAGACGTCTGTGAACCCTGATTCTATGTTTCAGTTTTTACCACATTAGAGAATTTGAGGATTCTCACCTTTTTATGTTGGGAAATGGAATGTTGGGAAACAATGGATGCCTAGAAATGAAAAGTGCCAGCTAAGGTCATAGGGAAACATGGAGATTCCAACAGTCTGGTGATTAGGAAATCATTATTTGTTCATAATCATGCTAGGAAGACAATGAAAAATGTATTTTGTAAGTGATTTTGTTGAGGCTTTTAAGAAGATTGTTGTGCTGTGATATTAGAGAACATCGATTGAGCGTGTACCGTGATATATAAGGCACTATCTTGGGAGCTTTATGTATTTTTTAATTTATGTCATCCTCAAAATAAAAATCTTGTAGTTTAAGACTATTGTCACACCCGTTGTAAAGGTGAGAAGATAGTCTAAGTAATGGATCCAAGTTCACACAGGATGAGCTGGTATTTGAATATAACTCTAGAACTTTCTCTCTACCATATGCCAGCCTGTTTTTTGAGAGCTAAAGTAATGAAACTACAATTGATTTTTGGATTCCTTAATAGGCCAAAGACCTGTCAGTCTGTTGTACTCGGGCTTCAGCCATGAATCAGAATCAGGCCCTCCACTGATATTCCAGTCAGGTTTCATTTCCCAGGTGGAACCAAGTGGTCTGTGTTTTGCTTTCCTCAGACAGTTAATACCCAATAGTGCATGAGGTCAAGTTGTTTTACTAATGACCTGTAATCATTGAGCTGAAGTTTATCAAGTGCTTGTGAAATTACTGATACCATTAGTTTTTGCAGTTCACGTATTAGTATCTTGAAATGACAGTCCCACCAGTAAGATACTCGCATTATTCTGCCTTAGACCTCTCGGGACATTTAACATTACCTTAATACCACTTGGATCATCATTACTTAGAATTGTACCCTCGCCTGGCTGCTGGGAACAGTGCAAACAAGTGTAAGCTGCTCCCCTCTGACCTCATTACAGTGAGAGAATCAGAGGATGGCAAGGACATGATTCAACAGCAGATACGCTCACGAGGAGGGAAAACAAGGAGGAGAAATAAAGAGGCCTTTGATGATGCATCGGATCAGAATTAGTTGCCCAAACCCGGGATGAATCTAAACTTGCTCATTTTAGGGCGTGCTCCAAAATAGACATGCCTCGTTTTCTCTAGCCTTCTTTTTGGTTCTGGAGCTGTAAGTGCAGTTAGAAAAAGAGGAGATGTTGAAAAGAGGGTGTTGTTCGCAGAGGGAAAGCTTATCATGAGTCGTAGCACCCATAACCCCTACCCCACATTCTTTGCTTGAATCAATAGAAAAATTGTTGCAGGGAGAAAGAATAGAAATGAGAGTGGTCCTCACTGCCCTCCCTGGCTGACACTTTGGGACGGACGGGAGAGAGGATGCTGAGGAGGCAGAAAAAGGGCATGTTAGGCCAAGAGCGGGGAGAATGGGGTTTCTCTCGTTATTTCATGATTATTACTTATTGAGTACAGGTGCACTGGCTCTAAAGTCTATGCACGTGCACACAGGCTGTTTGGAAAAGTCCAGATCAAGCACATACATAAATGTGACTCTTTTGCTTTGTGAAAGATCATGCTGTTAAACTTTTAAAAAAAAAATATTAAAAGTTAAAAAAAATAGTACGGAATAGACCAGATTTTAATAGAGCATCTGGAACCAGGAAAAAGGAGATGAGTGGTGCCCACTCATTTACTGTGGCAAGTGTCAGAGCTTCTGCAGGTTTTCATCTCTTGACAAGAAAATGACACACTTAAGGCTGTGATTGTTGAGGCTTATACTGGGTGGTAAATTCTGTCATGCTTTCTGTAGTTCAGTCAGTCACGCCTGGCACAAGACTGCAGAGAGGAGGGAAACTTAAACGTAAAGTAAGAGAAGCTGGGAGGAAACAGCCACTTCAAAATGAAGAAGAAACCAATAGCTTCTAATTTTTCTACGGCTTGTCAAGAGTGGAGTTACGTGGAAGTCAGGTTTTAGATCCACATATGACACTAGCTGAATTTTGTAATCTGGGGCAAGTCGCAATTTCTGTGGTACTTTTCTTCTTTAAAATAAGGGTTTGGATCAAGGGTTTGAATAATCTCTAAAGTCTCCATCGTCCCCATCGTTTTGGAGACACAAGTGTTACCTAGTGAGAAAGGCATTTCTAATTTGTGTTTTCCTTATTGTGCCACTCAGTATATACACGGACAAGCTTCCTGGATGTCTGTTTAACTCCTCCTGTCAGTTTAATGGGAGCACTAGCAAGGTCAGGCTTGTGGGCTCCTTAAATGTCAGTAGAACCTATAATTAAAAGGGAATTTATTGAAACCTTGCCTCCTCAGGAGCTCAGGCCTGGAACGTGGAGCTGGGGCTCGGCGTGGCCTGTCCTGCCCACCATGGGGGCCAGGGATGGACCCCTTCCCTGTGAGAGGCCCGGGCCTTACCAGAAAATGTCCTGCGTAGAGAACTTCAGGCTGAGGGAAGGAGTGAAAGCTGGACTCGCGTTTTCATGGGCTGTTTTCCCGAGTATTTTCAAACACAGGGAGCACCCGGGTGGAATGTCCCTGGGGTGGAGTAAGCTGCCTTCGTCCCGCTCCCAGGGAACGCAGGTGGCAAGTGTGGTGTCCCTCCCTGTGACGCCATTGAACGGCATCTTGGGAATTTGCCCATCCCCAGGCGGCCGAGGCCACTGCCCACTGGGTAGTGCCAGCCTAGATTAAACAGACCTCTCTTCTTTGGGGTTGCCCTTTCTCCATGTCCAGTACTGCTGACCCCACTGCCTTCGCAAAGGAAGGGTGAGCACACTGGCCACGAGACAGACGGAGCCCAGAGAGCAGGGTGAGAAGGCGTCACCCATATATTGCTCAAGTTCTTTTTGTTATCACTACTCAGAGATGGGATCGGGGGCCTGGTCTTAGTGAGGACTGTTTAACCCAAAGTTATAGGAAAATCTGTTATGTGGGTCAAGTCAACTTACTTTGAGTAGCAGTCAAAACAATTATTACATAGGAAAAATGTGAGTGGTCAGGAAAGGAGCACTAGGGAGAAATTAGCAAATGAGTAATGTGCTTGCACATTTATAACAGTTTTAACTTCAGTGATATGCTTGCTCGTAGGTAGAGTTTAACTTGAGCCAGTTTGTGACTTCCACAGCCACACACCACTGCCTTTATTCGCTCTGACTTTATAAACACACATCCCAGATGCTGGCAGTTGCCAAATTCAGATTCTGTGAAATTCACTTAAGTGAACAGAGATCTGCTTTACTCAGATCTTTTTGCCGCCATATTCAGTCCTTTAATCTTGGGCAGCGGTCACCTCTTTTATTGTGAGATTCCTCATTTCCATGCCGACTTAAACATTGACAGATTCAGAAGCACTAGTTAGAAATGAAATCATCACCAGCAATATTATCTGAGCGACATAAATTGATCACCCAAAAAACAACAGGGGAGAACGAGAAATGGGTTTTGGTAAACCCCTTACGTAAAGGGAACTAAAGATGGGGTTATTTGCTGGGGATGGTCACTTAGGCGAGCACCCTCTTCCGTGGGCTTCATTAGCTCGAGAACGAGGTGGTGAGACGATGGAAGGAGCTAGGAGAACCCTACCAGGAGTTGGAAGGGAATCAGAATCATAAAAAAATCATTTGCTTTCCCTCCAGGGACAATCTGAATATTTTGGTAAGGGGAAAGCCATCATCTATTAATTTACTTTCCACCTCATTACCTAAAGGATTTGAGGTAGATTATAGAAGTGTATATGATTCAATAAGATAATAAAAAAAATAAATCTGATGAAAAGAAAAATGTGGGTCAATTAATAAGATTAGAAAAACCTAGGAAGAGATATTACATTGAAACGTTATGTAAAACATAGGGTCCTGAACAATTTTTTTGAAGTGGGCTGTGAATTTAACTAGAGCTTCCATTAGTCTAAGCCAAGAGGAAAACACAGCCAGGTCAGATTTACCAAGTCCACAAGGTAAAATCATAGCAGCACAGCTACACCCAAGACTCACACAAATTTCATAAAAGGAACACTACAAGCTGTAGTGTATGTGCTTTCAAATATTGCTACATAAATTCAATAGCAAGTCTCATTGAATTCCTATAGCAGAAGTGGAGGCATAATAGAAAATTATAATTCGGTAAGAATATTTTGGGGTGATGGGCTAGATCAAAACCAGGAGGTTCAGGAGTGCCACCCCCTGATTCTCTGGATTAATCTAGAAATAACCTGGAGACTATGAAGTGGAAAAAACCCAAAGAAGACTAGCCCCATCAGATAGATGTTCGGGGGGAAATGTTTCTGTGGTTGAGTAAGTTTGGAACATGCTGCCTTCTCTTTACCTTCTTGGGAACTCACATTTATGAAAGGCTCTTTCTGAAGAAAAGAGTTTAATTTTGTTTAAAGCATTTTTCACCTGATCCCAAGAAGTGTCTTCTTGCAAAATCAACATTCCCGGAGGAACAGTTTGGAAATGCTCATTTAGGCAAGTGTGTGGCCTGCAGTTCATTCCGATAACTCTCCTCGGATATATATATCTTGCCCGGAGTGGACAGGGGATGGTTTGGGGTTATATTTTGGAGAGTGGCATTGCAAGTGTTCTACATTTTCAAATAAAGACAGTTCCATATACTTTAAAAATCACCCGGGTTAGGGTAGGTGGGCATCTTTTTATGACGGTAGGCAACCAAACGAAGATTCTCGCCTCCTTAGGTGGCCCCTCCACTTTTGCAGGGTGTGAGTCTGCAGGGGTACACGTCAGGCAGAGCTGATGCTAGACAGCTAGGGCCCCCCCATTCCTCAGACACCTCTACAGGGAGGTGATGCTGGGCCAAAGTGAGGAGCGATTGCTCTGGAGCCCCGGGTCGGTCTAACTGTGGTGAGGCTGAGGTGCGGGGGAGTGGAAAGGGTCTGACGCTAACTCAGGATATCCCACCCGGCGGGGAAGTGGCCCCCGCCCACAGGAAGGGAGCCGGAAACCCTCGGGAGCCGCAGTTCTCGCAGGGGGCGCAGGGCGGAGGGGCGGCTCAGAGGCCTGGTTACATCAGGTCCTCTCAGGGCCACAGAAGAAAGCCAACTGCTAGATGATTTTGGTAGTAAAATCAGTTTGGTTTAGTTGCTTAAGCAACTTCTTGAGTTTCCCAGGAAGCCTTCGGGTATTTTCTTACGGTGTTTCTCCTCCTGTTGGCAGCAGCTAACACAGTAGCTTCTGCGAGACGCTTGATGCTTTTTGAGCGAAATCCACAGAATATTCTGAAGCTGCGGGGGAGCGCGCGAGGGCCCAACTCTGCGGCTGGCCCGGGCCCTGTGTGAGATCACCGGGGCCTCAGCAGTCGGGGTGACACGGTTACCAGGAGAATTTACACACCACTGGCTGAAAAGACCTGCTTTCTCTGTTTTTGAGAAGCTCAGGATCTCAGGGAATTTAAATGGGGCACTTTGGTTAGAAAAAGGAAGTGAGCAGAAGTAAACCCCAAATGTCTGACAAATAAGTCACAGGAAGAAGTCACAGGAATCCTGACAGTTTTGAATGTCTGGCCAAGGCAGCGCTGGCTAGAATACAAATGACTCGCGCTGCCTGGCCCCGTGGCAGGCCAGAGAGACGCACGGGTGAGCGGGAGCTGAGGTGGAAAAGGAACTTGGCAGCCCCTGTCAGTATTAGACCCGCGGAGGCGTTCTCCTCTTGTGTCCCGCCCGTCCTCTTCTGAGTTAATTTTGAGAACCCTACAGAGAGATGGGAAGAACTTTCAGTATGATCCTCTTTCCAAGGGAACGGGAACATTTCACATACATTTGTATTCACCAAATGACACACTGGAAAAAGTATGTGGAGTCATAACATCGTATTTTCCTCTGAGGATTTTACTATCCTGGGATTATTTGTGATATTTAAAATTACTACAAAAAATAAGAAAGATTCACAATTCCAACCATCTTGATTTCCTAACCATTCCCAACCAAGTCAGTTTGAAGTTCTTAATAGAGAAAATGAAAGACTCTCTCCCAGGTGCATTGAGGGGCACTAAATGTTTCTCAAAATAGAGAATGCAGCTGCCTGCACGGCCCTCACCGTTGACCAGTGTGTGTGTATGACAGGTGCTTACGGATCAACTTGCCCTCACTTGTACCTTTGACCTCTTCTGCGTAGGAATGTCATCTAACCCCACTTCCCTGCAAACTCGGGTCCTTGCCACGTTAGCGTCCCGCTCTGCCTGCTGTTTCTTAGGAGATAGGTCTAAAGCAGATAAAGCTAGACCTTTCTAGCTTTCTAGAGGAATGGGGGGAAAATGAAGAAAATCTTGGCAAGAATGGAGGGAAATCAGTCTTGCCGGTTATCTTGAAGAAGACGGCCAAAGAATTCCACTGGCTGAGCTCATCGTCTGTCCATCCTGGCACCAAGCGTGATGCAGTTCCGTGTTGGAATCATTTGTGGGTTATCACGGCCAGGGCAGACTGACCGTGGGCATTGCCTGGAACAGCTCTTGAAATGGTAGCACGGGGTGTGGGCGGATGACATTTTCTCCGTGCCTTCTGGGACAGTCTTCCAGGAGTTATCCCATCGACAGGATCTTGAAACCTGGGCGGGTAATTGAAACATGCTGGTTGAATTTCAATAAACACTTTCTTCTCTCGTTCAGACCACCCCACAGGACAGGGGATGGCCCTGGGACACTGTCCATTCACCCCCCCCACTCCAAACTTTCTACCCCTGCGATCTGAAATGGCTGGAAAGCCTTGGAGCCAGGCACCCTGGATTTGATCCCAGTTGTAGCTTGGTGGCCGTGGCCAGGTCACGTCCCATTTCTAGGTGAGCTGTGGTCGGCATTAAAGGAGAGAATATAATTAAATGCAGCACAGCGCCTGACACATACTGAGTGCTCAGTATAAGAGAAAGTACATGTTGAACAAGCGCCGCTGTCCCT
>PVKY010010400.1:0-12663 GCA_004027775.1 Bradypus variegatus
CCAACTGTGGGTGATGACTCTGATTGGATAATTTCCATGGAGGTGTTGGCCTGCCCATTGGGTGGGTCTGAATTTAATTACTGGCACACTATATAAGCTCAGATAGAAGGAGCAAGCTTGACACAGCCAAGAGGGACACTTTAAAGAAAGCACAGGAGCTGCAGATGAGACTTTGAAGACGGCCGTTGAAAGCAGACTCTTGCTCTGGAGAAGCTAAGAGAAGACAATACCCCAAGTGCAACTAAGAGTGACATTTCTGAGAAACTGCAGCTTAGAGAGGTGTGTCCTGGAGAAAGCCATTTTGAAACCAGAACTTTGGAGCAGACGCCAGCCATGTGCCTTCCCAGCTGACAGAGGTTTTCCGGACACCATTGGCCATCCTCCAGTGAAGGTACCTGATTGCTGATATATTATCATGGACACTTTATGGCCTTAAGACTGTAGCTGTGTAACCAAATAAACCCCCTTTTATAAAAGCCAGTCCATCTCTGGTGTTCTGCATCCCGGCAGCATTAGCAAACTACAACAGACTGTGTGACCCAGGTCAGGCTGCTTATCTCCCCCGAGTCCCGATTCCTCATTGGCTATTGAGGGCTACCACTGGACAAGCAGCCCTGGAGAACCAGGAAATCCATGATAAGGGGGCCCCGGCTTCCATGGACAGGTTGGTTGAACATCTGCTCCAAGTTAACACTGTCCGGGGAACTTCAGAAACCACATTTCAAATCCTTCCAGAAGGTGGTGATTTAATTATCAGGAAAACTCAGGACATTGCCCTCAGGCTTTGGAATTATCTGGGTAGGATCTGGAAACCTATGGGAAGCTGTAATTGGTACAACTGCCCATACCTGGGTGCCTGAAAAAGGTCAACTTTGAAACAACAATGAGGGTCCGTTACACGCCCAGTAGAAAGCTAAAATTTGAAACACCAACTCCACTGAACACTGGTGAGGCCACGGAGCAGCAGGAGCTCATTCACGGCGGATAGGAAGGCAAGACAGCACAGCCACTCTGGAAGATGTTCTGGCAGTTTCTTGCAAAGCTGGACATAGTCGTATGTAATTGTGCTCCTGGGTATTTACCCAAATGAACTGAAAACTTACACCCACAAAAAAGCTGTACACGAATGTTAATAGCAGCTTAATTGATAATTGTCCAAAATTGGAAGGAACTAAGATGTCCCTCCATAGCAGAATGGATAAACAAATTGCAGTCCATCCGTACAATGGAAGATTATTTAGTGATAAACAGAAATGAGCTACCAAGCCATGAAAAGATATGGAAGAAACTTAAATGCATATTGCTAAGTGAAGGAAGCCAGTCCGAAAAAGCTATATACCCCCTGGGGAAGGCAAAACTACAGAGACAGTAAAAAGATCAGTGGTTTTCAGAGATTTGAGGAGAAGAGAAGGAGGGATGACCTGGGGAGAACCGGGGCCTTTTGTATGACCCCAAATGGAGGGTGAATCACACTAGGCCTTTGTCAAACCCACAGAACTGTACAACACAGAACGTGAGCCCCAGAGCAAGCTGTGGACTCTCCTGAGTAATCATGTATCAATGCTGGTTCATCAGACGTCACAAATGTCCCCTGTCCTGCAAGCTGGTAACAGACTGAGCGTGTGCCTGGGGAAGGGCAGGTGTGGGAACTCTCTGTATTTTCTGCCCATTTTTTCTATACCCCTAAAACTCCTCCATGAATTAAAGTCTATTAATTTTTTAAAAACATGAATTTTTAGGTCAAAGGATAAAAAATAGAAATAAATCCAAACAGTAGGAAAATATAAAAAATTATGTTTAGGTGAACCCCCGCTCCCGATGTGCCTTCACAGGCCAGAAGGCCTGAATTTCATTGATTTTACTTAAAGGCTCAGATCGTAGAGACTGTTGGTTGAACTATGTAGCCCAGAAAACAAAAACAAAAACAAAACATGTCCTTCACTTAATCCAGTCCTGAGGGCATGAATCTATTGTAAATGGTCCTTTTGAAGATGTTATTTTGAGCTAAGATGTGGCTGATTGAAGGAGGTTGGGCCTTAACCCATTCTGGAGGCTTTCACAGGAGAAACCGTGGGCAAGAGAGAAGCTGGAAGTCAACAGAAGCCAGAAGAGAAAGAACTTCCACCTCCACTTCCGCCAGCCAGTGTCCTTTGTGGAAGTCATCGTCACCTTCATCGGTGTCCCCAGCTTGCGGCTTGTTCTGCAGAATTTGGACTTTCCATTTCCTATAATAAATCTCTAAATATATAGATAGAGAGACAGATCTCTGCAGTCTGCTATGTTTCTCCAGAGAACCCTGATAAGGAGAGCCCACACGATGCTGTCTGGCTTCCTCGAGTGGACATTTAGCTTCGGGGTCTCCAAGTAGCCCCCAAAGGCTGGAGGCAAGAGACCCCTTGGGGTGCCCCGGGAAGGACCGGGCAGCTGAAAAGCTCCCACGACTTCCCCATGAGGCCATCCTGACTTGTTATTTCAAAGTGCTTATGAAAACTATTCTCTAAGTCAGACTTTCTGCTGAGTCTGAATTGGGGAGACCACTGGACAAATTAGCTCACACTTCCCTACGGGTGGAAGCTGTGTAAGGGAGACAAGAAGGTGGTCAGGGAGATGGCAGGTGCCAAACTCTTGTTAGCTCATCCCCTGGCTCCTCCAGCACTGCCCCTGTGTGGAGGGCATGTCCCCGGGGCCTGTCCCTGCCTGGGAACTGTCAGGGTCCCCCCGGACCTCAGGAGCTGGGGGTTTTCACAGGAGATCAACAGCCACTGCTTTGTAGGCTGTGAAGAGCTGCCCCCCCACCATGACAAAACAACAACGTGATAGAGCTGTGCAACCCACCTTGCTTGCCTGCAGGACCCAGCTGACGATCGGCCAGGACATTCATCAGAGACGACCGGAGAAGAGCCTCAGAAGCTTTTTCCGTGGTGGGAGGGCAGCGGCCCCATGGGAACCTGCTCTGGGACCCTCGGTGCGGGGTGCTTTATGGAGCTCCCCTGGGTACTCGGCTCCACTTCCCTGCTGTCTACTTTTACGACCCTAAGCCCTTCTCTGGGCAGAGACCGGGCAGGAGGCCAAAGGTCACAGCTTGCCAGGACTGAGGGGGGTCATGGGGCGCCAGGCTGTGAATTCTGGAGCTGGGGCAGTCCCAGGCAGACCCTGGCCTGGGGGCTTCCAGTGCTGAAAGGCCGGGATAAACAGGGGTGAGTCGGCGCTGGCCCGGGGCCTGCCCAGCCACAGCTGCCCCCTGCTTCCCTGTAGCTGCCCCGTCCTGCCCCCACCTCACTCTCCACCCCTGACCCCCGCTTGTGCTCGGCCATGGTCCCAAGTGGGGCAGGGGGTGTGGGGAACGATCTCGTGGCCTGGATGGCTGAGACCCGCCTTCTCACTCCTAGCACGGCCTCAGGACTGCTCTTTACTGATTTCCAGGGGGGCTCCCACGGGAGATGTGGATGGGGGCGGCCCCTGCCTCCCTGCCAGCCCCCACCACCCCATCTCACAGTGAGTCCTCCAAAGGGGCCCCGGCGGTGTAGACGGGAAAGGGATGGGGCAGGGAATTGAAATCCACCAACCTCCTGCTTGTCCACATGTGAGAACAAGCGCTATAACTGAAAAGGAGTAAACACTCACCCTACTGTGGAGAAGGAAAGATTTTATTCACCATCTTGCAAGCATGGCCGCGCAACCAAAATACAGTGGTTGGTGCCCCGAGCAATAGAACACAGGACTATTTATGCCCTAAGCCTAACGTGCAAGTCCCTCCCCGTTTCTCCATTGGCTGGATCCTCCAGATGTTGCAGCCTATTCGACAGGCCTAACTAACCTGCACAAATTTGAAACATTTGAAAGAAGTCTGCACCCCGAGTGTAGCTGTTATGTCCATATGAGGCACTGACACCACTGCTGTGCTTACAAGGCCTCTTTCCTTTGCTCTTTAACCTCAGAGCCAGTTTGCGCTAGTCTGGTGACAAGTTACAAGGCTATTTCAGGAGTTTGTACACCTAAGTCTCCATTTCCCCTATTCCATGTCACCTTGTGTGAAAGCTGAACTGAATTTTATTCTCACACACACTGCCCAGGGCCCCGCAGCCCCTGACCCCTGCACCTCAGGCCCCTCCTGGGCCGGGGGGTGATGGCTACTTTAGAGGCCAGTGGGGAGGGTGAGTGTGGGGCCCTGGTCCAACCCCGGGGCAGAGGAAGCAGCACGGAGGGCTAGCTGTTATTATTATTGTTTCTGCTCATTCGTTCATTCCTTCTTCTCGTGGACACCTACGGAGAGATGCCTTTCCAGGGGTGTGGATCCCATATGGGCCTGAGAGGCAGGGTCCCCGCCCCCTGAGCCTATATATCAGAGGAGAACAGAGAATAAATAGGTGAACCGACAAATCAAGAAATTACAACTGTAGATGTTAGCAAGGAAAAGAGCCGCAGCCTGGCTCAGAGGTGTATGGGGAGGGGGGTACTCTCAGGGGCTGAGATCTAAAGGATGAGAGGAAGCCAGTCAGGGGCAGGGGGCCCTGGGGTCAAGTTCCTGGACTGAGGGGATCCAGGGGCCCAGGCCCTGGGGTGCGGGACAAGGTCTCGGGGTGCCCAGGAGGAGACAGGGCCAGTGAGGCTGCAGCTATGTCAGCAGGTTTTAGGCCAGAGGCTGGGCCAGCTGCAGGCCCTGGGGCACCCAGCGGGAGCAGGGGTGGGTGGTCCCTGAGCGGAGCGGCCGTGTGCAGGGAGCCGGGGGTGCTGTCCGTGCAGGGGGCCCGCTGGAGGCTGTGAGCAGGGGAGCAGCTAACTGTGATTTGCATTAGGAAGATCCTGGGTGGAGAGTGGATTGAAAGGAACAAGCACAGAGGTGGGGGGCCGACTGGAAGCCTTGGCAAGACATGGGGGAACCCTGGACGAGGGTCGTGCATGGAGTTAGAGAAGGGCCAGGTGTGAGAAGGGGGTGGAATCGGGGGGGTGGAGAGAAGAAGGCATCAAGGGTCACGGCCACTCCCAGGAGGTCGTGCTGCCCTTGCTTGGGGCGCTTTTCATCCCCCTGGTGAGGGAGGGAGCCCCACCCCAGGGTTATGGGGGTGGCTGGGCCCTGACCCCCGACCTCTGACCTGGGCGGGTGACAAGGACAGCAGTTTGTTCATCACAATGACTCACAGCCCAGGAGGAGGCCACAGCCCACCACGGGGGGCCACGCGGGGGCTGCCCCAGAGCAGAGTGGACAGCGGGGGCAGTGGGAGGGGGCCTTGCAGTCACAAGAGGGCGAGTGACCCCTGCTTCCTGCGGGAGGACGTGATGGGCCCGTGTGAATAATTCCGTGGCTGGCGGGGAACTGAAGCCTATTGCTCGGGGATAAGGAGGCACCGTGCCTGGTCCCCGTGACAAGGAGGGTCGTGGGCTCAGGGACCTCATCGCAGGAGCAGAGGAGCACAGGAGTGCGGGTAGGGCACACGAGACCCCCGCTTCCACCAGACGTCAGGACATGATGCTAATTTTGGGCTCACCTTTCCCTGCGGGTTGGGGACTGTGTTGCTGGCGGCTGGAGGAGCTTTGGCACACGTCTGTGGGGAGTGAAGAGCATGCACCCCGTTTTGTGCTGGTTGGGGCTGGGGTACCCCTGTGGAGACACCTGAGTCTCAGTTGGAAATGGGAGTGGGTGGAGGAAGTGTAAGGCACGTGACACAGGTGAGGGTGTCAGGGGACAGCTACGGAAGGAGAGTTGTGTTTCCCCCACATCAGCTCTCGCGATTCATCACTGTGGGGTGACATGGGGGTGCTGATGGGGGGCACTCGGGAGAGCCGAGCTGTCAGCAGAGGGAGCCTCAGTGAGAGGAGAGGGCTCTGGGAGGGGAGACCCCCACTTTGTGGCTGAGCCTTGGACAGTGAAGGGGGTGAACATGATAGGGTGTGGCCAGAGTGGGAGGGGGTGGGAAAAGGGGGTGCTGCTGGCCGGGCAGTTCTTGGGACTGGACCACTTGGCACTTACCCCTCCAAGGGAGCTGGGTGGGGAGTGGTGGTGGGGGGCAACCTACAATTTATCACTTGCTATCTATAGCGATTTTCCCCTCAGGACCTTCCTCTACATGGAAATAATTATGCTACTAAGCAAAAATTCCCTCCCAGAAAGGCTACGAGTTTCCCCTGTGGAGACTTTTATAGGGGACATGAACTCAAGGCAACATTCTAAATGGTTGATATGGGAAGAAAATAAAGCCTGTAATTAGGTGTCTAGGTCTCTTCCAAAATGCCAGATTGCTCTCTTATTATTCCTAAAGATTTATAATGTCCAGTTCAGAGCAGCTGGGCCCAGGACATGGCTGCCCAGCCCATGTTAACCACCCCTCACCTTCGTATCTCCAGGGAATCTACTTCCACAGCAGTTACTTCTAGAGGTGATAAATCAATCCATTGATTATTTTTTCAGCGCCCAGGTTTTCCAGGTGGTTTTGTCTTTGGAAGACTGATGATGAAACATGCTTGCATAACTACCTGCTCTGCTAGATTCCTCCAGTTGTTTGAAGTAGCCTACATCAACAGGTCCCATCCCCCTCTGCAGTCTGAGGGGCTCGGGAATGGGTGGGACCCCTTCGCTGGGCTGCTGAGGCTTCTTGGGGAGTCTTGGCTGCTGAATCCAGGGTTCCTTGCCTGCCCCACTTGACGGTGGCCTCATTGAGCTGGGAACCAGCTGCCAGTGCCTGGCCCATGGCAGCTGTCCGCAGACACTGCAGACTGGCAAGGGGTGATGGATGTACCCCCGTGCCCCCCACGAGCTGTGCCTCTCAGATCCACGGTTGGATCATTTCTTCCCAGCCCAAAGTTTCCCCTTTAACACGTGCCTGAATGTTAAAAAGGCAACACACATATCAACAAAAAGTGTTTTATTCTCCATCTTCCCTGATAAATCCTTCTGCCTGGGGCTTCATTTTTCAATTAGTGTCTTTTGGAAGAAGAATTTAAGAAAAGAAGCAGGAGTCTGATGTGAGTGAAGCTGTCGTAAACTAGTCATCACGGTTTGTGGCTGTTCGGGCCGTGGCTGAGTCTATGTCCCGGCGAGAGTGGCAGGGGAGGCTGATGGGGTGGGGGGCTCGGGCAGGGCGTCGGGGGTCCTGCCTGGCTGCTGGGCGGGGTCTGCTCTGCCCCTTCTCCCGGCCGAGTCAGTGGGCCCCAGCCCCGCCCCCCACCTCCTTCCACTCCCACATCTCGTCGTTCCCCCACACGTTCTTGCAAGGGGTCTGCACACGTGTCCCAGGGCTGCGGTGACAAAGCCCCACAAACTGGGCAGCTTCAAGCAACACAGACATGTCGCCTCCCATCTCTGGGGGTTGACGTCCGAGTCCCAGGCGGTGGCAGGGCCACCTCTGTCTGCGGCTCTGGGGGCTCCGGTGGTCCTGGTGCCCCTTGGCTTGCAGCCACATCACTGCAGTTTCCGTCCCCCGGGGTGCCTGTCTCCCTCCTGCCCTTGGAGGACCCCAGGCACGTTGTTAGGGTTACCCCTCTCCAGTGTGGCCTCTTCTTAACTGATTACATCTGTGACAACCCTATTTCCAAATAGGGTCACATTTGAAGTGCTGGCGGGTGGGCCTTTAACACATCTGTCTGAGGGGCTCGGTTCATCAGAAACGAAATCCGTGCTCCAGGCGTGTGGGTGAGGACGTCGGGGCAGGTGGAGGTGGGCACGAGGGCTGGGGAAGGTAGCAGCACAGTCTTCCTTTGAACCAGCATTTCTTACCGACCACATGCTCCACCGTCAACCATGTACCGTGTGCTGCAGGATGTGGTGACATCACATCACCCCCCACAGCTCGGCAGCAGGGTCCATGGGCATGTGTCCCAGCCGGGGTCCATCCCAGGCCCCCTGACTCCCAGCCCGCGACCTTCACCAAGGCCCACTCCCACATCTATTGCCTGTTTCACCCTTTGGGGAGCCCTGGGCCCTGAATGGGAGATCCAGTCCCCCTCTCCCTCCTGGGGTATTGATCAGACGCTCAGGCACGTCCCACCCCACCAGGAACTCTACTGGGCTCAACTGATTGATTGTTTGATTGATTGATTCCACAAATGCACACCAAGTGGCTCCCCGGTGCCCGGCACAGCTGGCAGCGGCTCAGGGAAGCGGGGCAGACTGCGGAAGAAATGGAATCCTACAACCGCTGGGCTGCAGGGCCCCCCCAGCTTGGAGAAATATGAAGGGCGGCCTCCCCGGAAACAAACAAATAATTTGTTACTAGACAGATATATACTTTTAAGTGGAATTGGGTGGGGACTCGTTGTTCATGTGAAACCAGGCGTGGAAGAGATGCAAATTTCTCTGCAGCTCACTCGGGGTTCTGCGCTTGGGGTGTCGGGCAGATTGATTGGCTGTGGTGGCAGCTTCCAACGCAGACCCCCGGCGGGCATGCCGCCTTCGAATCAGTTCCCAGTCCTCTCTAATTCATCAGTTGCCACCCGGCGCTGCCGTTTCGTGCACTGATTTGTGCTTTGGAATTTCACTGCGAGCCCTGCGCGGCCCTTGGTGGCATTTGGGGAGCCGTTGGAGGAAAGGGGGGGCCGAGGCCACTGGCCGCTGCCCGGCGCTTCTGTCCCTGTGTGGCCGGGCACTATGCCCTGGGCAGCTGCCAGCCCAGCTTCGCCTCTGGGGTCCGATGCGGAGCCTGTCCTGGGACCTGCTCCCCTGTGGGTGCTGCGAAGGGAGCCCCGGGGTGCTGGGCGCTGCAAGGTCTGCAGCAGGCACAGTTGAGCTGCTGGGGGCCGGCTCCTCTCTTCCTTGACAAAGAAATTACTTTTAGGAGAAATGTGGCTTTTCCTTTCTCAGCCTTTGGGGGGCGCAGCTGCCCTGGGGTGGCATCAGGTGCTGGGGGTTCCCAGACGGCCGGCGCAGCTTTCGTTCTTTGTGTGGCCTCTTGTTTGCCCCTTGATGGTCCAGTGCCCGAGCCCAGAGGAAGTTGTTTCACGGAAACGAAGGCCCTGGTGGGTGGCCTCTGCCGTGGAAGCCGCAAGCTGCCCTCGGAGGCCCCGCAAGCAGCCCCCAGAGTCAGGGCGGAAAGTGACATGTTCTGCCATCCCGTGTGCCCCGAAGCCGGAGCTTCAGCCTCTCCCTTCCTCTTGGGCCTGAGAGATGCACCCCTTGGCCTGAGTTCTTCCGTGATGGGGAAAATGATGGGGGAGAGCTTCGGTGCCCTCGGGGAGGGGGCCCCAGTTCTGTCCTGGGGTGCGTGCTGGTCCCTGAGACGGCTCATCTCCCGGGGCTGCCGCGCAGTGACCGTGGGAGGGAAGGGACCCGGAGGACGCCCAGCTCTGAGCAGGGGGAGCAGCTTTCCTGCCCCCACCCCACCTCTGCAGGCCTGCCCCGTGCAACAAGAAATGCTCAGACCTCACCTCCAGCCTGCGGGGACCCGGCCAGAATGGATGGATGGACAGATGGACGGAAGGCTCCTGGGGGCAGGACTCTCCCAGGTCACTGGCCTCCATCGGGGTGGCTGCTCTGCTTCTGGATGGCCTCTCTCCTCCTTCTTTTCGCAAGGCCTCCCTGTCTGTGTCCAGTAATTCTTCTGGGAAGCAAACCCATTGTCACCTCCAGGTCTTGCATCACTTCCTCTGCATGGAGCTCCATGGCGGCATTCACCCCGGACCTGTATGTGTTGGCAGAGCATCTGTTTTTGTCACTAGCTTGTGACCTGCTTGGGGATGGGTATTGCCAGGTCCTGGCCTTGGGCCTGGCCACGTGCTTAGGAGATGATGAATGGACACATGACAGGCCAGGGCCGGGCCGTGTGTGCTCTTGAATGCTGTGTCCAGGCTCTAACGGGCTGACAGTGGGCTCCACAGGGAACTCACACCGATGGCGTGAGCCAGTGCTCTGGGCACTCCAAGGCCCCGTCCTGCAGGATTTTCCAAGCTGCTTCCTCGTGACTCTGTCCCTGACCCCAGTACCTGCCTCGGCTCCCCCAGGGGCGTCTTCTGGGCTCCCCTTGCACTGCCCCCCCACCACACCTTGGATGCGTCCCTCTCACCCTGCTGCCTCTGAGCTCCCTGCAGGGATGGGGACCATGTCACTGCCATTTCTTGTCCCCCTGGCTCTCCGCAAGGCCTCATTCACCATGTGCTCAGCGACGAGCACAACTGCATTGGAGGCTGGGATGTGAGGAGAGCTGGAGGTCAGTTAGGGCCTTGGCAGTGGCTTCCCCGAGAGGCCGAGGCTGGGCCAGAGCAGGGGCCAGGGGGATGGAGGGGATGGGATGTCTGGGGGAACACCTGTGAGGAGGTACTGACCCCCTCGGTGGTTTGCAGAGCCAGCAAGGGTGAGCCAGCTGTGTCAGGAAGGCAGGGCCGGCTGCCTGCGAGCGGCCCCTCCTCTGCTCACCGCAGGACAGTGTCCGGTGACTGTCACCATCACTGCCGAGGCATGGAGTGTCCAGGGGGGAGGAGGCCTTGGTGGGGGCCGTGGGCCATCTGACTGGGGGGGCCATCTCTCTGGAGTCCGCCCTCCGCCCTGCCCCGTGGTCTGCCCTGCCTGGGTGTCCGGCTCAGGCTGGGTCGTCCCTGCTCGGGCTTTGCCGGCCACTCGTGTCCCCTGCCTTCTTCCCTGACCTTTCGCTCCCTCTTTCCCTCTCACAGACTCATTTAGCGTCACAGGTCCCGGTCAGGTCGGCAAACACAGCCTCCGGTGCCCGCCTTTCTGTTGGGATGGAGCGATGGCCCTTGCTGTCAGCTGAGGCCTTGCTTGTCCCTCCTACGTGGGCACTGCGTCTATCGACATCAGCACCCAGGCAGCAAAGGGCTCGGTTCCCGGATAAGGGGGACGCGGTGCTGGCCTAGTCGGGCCCCAGGTGTGCAGAGTACGGAGCCAGTGGGGGGTGCCCCGGGGTGGGGGGCGTTTGGCTTTACGGAGTTCGCGGGGCTGGTTCGTGCCCTGCTCCTTTCCCCAGAGCCCAGGATACTCGGCCCCTGCAGTGGAGTGGGGGCTGGGGGTCCACCCAGGTCCAGCCTCTCCGGCCCTCTTCCCGCCCTGGTCAGCGTCACTCCGCCCTGTCCCCCACCCCCAGGTCCCGAGGGAGGAGGTCCGGGGATGGAGTGAGTTTTTATTTCCCTTGTGAATCCCCCCTGAGGGTCTGATCATGGACACGGCTCCCCCAAACTGCACAGACACACTCAATTGCCAGCTTTGCAAAGATCTTAGGGGTTTCTTGGAATCCTTCAGCCCACCCAGTGACCCCCACCCCAATCCAGGATCCTTGGTCCCAAGGGATTTCACATAAACACTGGGACCCCTGCCTGCTGTCATTTCCCGTCGGTCCATCCAAATCCCACGGGCCAGTCCAAGGCTGGTTCCTACTTGGGGGTGGAGGGGGCTGGGGGGAGAGAGAAGTGGGGAGTCACGTCCACCACAGTACATCACCTGGCTGCCCAGGGTGGGTTCCGGACAATGGGTTAGGAGAAGGGGGTTCAGCTTCCCAGCTGGGACCCTGGGTCCCCGTTTCCTCATCTCCTGCCCCTATTTCCTGGGACTCTCGGGGGCAGGGGGTATGGGGGCCGGTTGGCCCTGACCCAGATGCAGGTATGAGGCCCAGTGTCCCCATACAGGGCAGCAGGCAGTGGGCCAGGGGCTGTGGAATGGGGTCAGCTGCCCCTTCTTTCCCCATGGGTCCCTGTGGGCAGCTCTGGCTGGCCTCACTGGGCCTTGAGGGCTTCGGCGATGGAAGAGGGGGCGGAGGGACGGTGGGCGGCACCCAGGAAGCTTCTGGAGAGAGGGATTGTGTGCCAGGTCCCCATGCAGGGCGGAAAGGAGAGCACAGAAGAGGAGGGGGCTTGTTGAGGCCCTTGCAGTGCCCACCAGAAGGCAAGAGTAGACCTCCACGAGTCCCTGCCCTCGGGGTGCAGGGGGTCAGCTACAGAGAAGACAATCCCCTTGGGGGGCAGGGCCTCCATGGCTGCAGGAAGCTGAAGAACCAGGCTCCCGGGGGCTGCAGCCCTGCCCTCCAGGCCACACTGCAGAGAGCACTGGCCAGGAGCTGCTGTCCTGCTGGCCCAGAGGGTCCACACCAGCTCCTGGCCCCCAGCCAGTGCTGCTCCCTGCACCTAGCCCCGGACCCCAGGCCCTCTCCTGTGGGTGCAGGGCCTGAAGCCCACCAAGAACCCGCTGTCCAGGGTGGGAGAGGGGGTGCCAAAGCGTTCAGCCCTCCCTCCTGCATTCCCGACAGCCCAGCAGGAGGGAGCCTGGCTGCTGCAGGCCCAGCCACTGTTCCCACCCTCGGGGACCCCTTCCAGCAGTGCAGGAGGAAACCAAGCCCAGAGAGGCTGAGGGGTGTGCCTGCCAACCAAGGGAGAAGTTGGGGAGTCAGAACTCAAGCCCAGGTCCTTCTGTCCCCCGGCCTGGGAGCCTGGCTGGAAGGCCCATGGAGGGGTGCAAAGAGATTATGCCAGGCCTCAGTGACCAGGAGATGCCTGTTAGGAACAAGGAAATTGAGAACTAAGAATGTGACATCGATAGACAGGAATAGGGAACTTTTGCATAGGCCAAAAGGAACTAGAAGAGAACACAGGGTACAGGATAAGGTTGAGCCAGACCCCACCCCGTTCCCGCGCGTGGCTTCTGCTGTTCCCGCGCGCTGCCTCTGTAAGCAAATAGCTAACTGCCACATCTGCTTCCGTGCAACACTTGCTTGCTCCCCCTTTATAAGGACT
>PVKY010010401.1:0-12675 GCA_004027775.1 Bradypus variegatus
GCCGTGAGTGGGGGCAGGAGCCTCCACCCTGCCACCTGGCCTGTTTCCAGCTTCCGGGCACACAGGGGCCACCTGGTTTCCTGTGCCGGCTCGACCAGTCCCTCGGAGACCCTGTGCAGGCTGGCTGTGGCCCAGCCCTTCTCAAAGCAGCACTCTCCAGCAAAGTGGAATGAGGGGGTAAAAGGCATGCAGAGCCGGGGCAGCTAGCTCAGCGGACAGCCCTGGGAGAGCTGCCTGCTCTGCCTGGGCCTCACTGTTACCATTTATGAAATCAGGGTATTTTTTAAGATTAGTGGGAAAAAATCAGATGGCATAAAAAGAAAGGCTTCTATCCAAGAAGAATGCTTGGCATGGCTAAAGATGGTGGCTCCTGGCCCAAATTGTGCTTTCTCAGCCTCCTCCTTCTCCTGCCACCCAGTGATGAAATTCCAAGTCACCAGAATAAGTGAAACTATAAAGGAAACATTTGAGAAATAAGAGACATAAATTCAGAGCACCGGCTTTGATGGCTTGGACGGTTATCAGAACACCATCTGTGATGTAATTTTTTTTTTTTGCCATAGAAATTGAGAAAAAATATTATTAGAGAAAAGAGAAAGAAGTGCTCACAAGATGGGATGGTGGGAGGTCAGTGTGAGAGGAGAGGGCTGGGTGGATGCAAGGGTGACGCAGGTGGTCCAGAAGGCAGCCACCTCTGCCGCGTGGTCCCCACCAGTGACAAAGCTGAGGGCGAGGCCTGGGAAACCATCTGTCACTTATCACACTGTAGATGGTGTCACCTTCCAGCATTTGGTTTATGGAGCCTGAGCTTCTCCTTGAACTTGTTGCTTCTATCTGGAAACCTCATTTAACTTGTCCTCCTGCAGAGATGGGAGCTACTAAGTTTCAAATCCCCCTAAAGGAACTGGGACCAAAGGCTCCCCCAGGCTGCTGTTCCTCTTTTCTCTTTTTTCTTCCTCTCTGTGGCTTCATTAACTCTTGTCCTTTGTCTTGCCACTCCCACCTCCATCAGGCCCACGTGGGACCCTGTGGGGCTAAGAGGGTGCTGACCTCCAGCTCTGCTGTCTCCCCAGGTATCCCAACCCAGATGAGGGCTGACACAAAGGGACCCCCCCCACCCCAGGTTTCCGGGACACTGGAACCAAGGGCTGGAGCAGGACTTAGGGCTTGGGCACTGGTGCTTGCAGAGAAAGAGCCTCCCAGACCTTCAACCAGCACCTGCCATCACAGCATAAACCGGCAAACCCAGACATCCCATTCCACTGTGAGGTGGTACACCCTGCTGTCTGGGAGGCGAGGAAGGGGGCTCTGGGAGAAGCACAGTGAGCACGCTCTCTCTCTCCTGCAGCCCCGGAGGGTGGGGCTCTCCCTCCCTCTGAGGGGACCTGGGTTTGTCTGTTGTGGGGGAACAGGGCTGGGCTTATGGCTGCTTTGGTTTGAGGCTGTTTAGCCTTTATCCTGGAGGATAAAGGAGCCACACCTAGGCCCAGGGGAGCTCCTCACTGGGATTCGGGGCCCAACTTTCCACCAATAGTAAAATGGGAGGTTGCCTTCCTCGTATCTTGACTTTAAGACCCACACAAGGAGGCAGAAGGGCTCAGTCAAGGCCGGACACCTGCCGAAGTGCCATCCTGTAATGCCATTGCAGTCTCTCACTCCACCCCAGGTGGTAAACTTCAGATTTTAGCTCCTTTCACTGCACAGTTTTCCTAAGTCTCTGATGTTTCAGTGGGACAAATGCCTCACTACAACAACAGCACTTTCCACTGATGTGCTCATGTAACCCAAAGGGAAAATAGCAAATGGTATGTACGTATAAGGAGTTGTGTGAGGCCCAAGAAAATGGGCCTTCTTGGCTTCCTCAAAGGTATTCCAATTTCTTTAACCTAGAAAACGGGGCTGTCATAGCCCAGGGTACTTCCTGCCTATTCTCTCCATGCCCGTTCTCATCTCATCACAAAAGGCTGGGGGGCCTTTTAGGATTTCACTTGGAAATGACCATCCAGGAGGCAAATGCCCCCACAGGGAGGTGGTGGGATGTGGGCCAGTACACCCAGGCCAGGCCACCCCTCCATACTTATTGTCCTTCCAGCTTTCTGCACCAGCCTGACCTTTCCAACCTGGGGTGAATGATGGGGTCAGTCACGAGCACTAAATGTCAAAGGCATGAGCCAGGGCAGGCTGGCTGTGTCTCAGCCCCACATTGTTTGGTCTTCTTGTCTTTAATATAAGACTAAACCTCCCCAAACCACAGAAGCCACTTGCCAGGTGGCAGGAACTCCCCTCCCCAGCCCTGGGTTCTGGAAGAATCAAGAAGCACACACGGCTGCCTTGGGAAGTGCTAACGTGTTTATTTCACAAGATGGGTGATGGGGAAGGAGGATGATCATCAATCAGAGGCCAGCAGATGAGACACTGTGTACCCCAAACTGGACAACTACAGGGCTGGGTTCTAGGGATGGCATGAGGAAGGGAGATGGTCACTGGCAGAAGAGACAGCCTTCCCATCTGGGGTACCGCACGGGGCAAGGCTGACCCAAGGCCTCCAGGCCTGTGGGTTGGCCTGTGACACATGTGACACGTGGCCAGCCCCACCGGGCTTCTCAGCAGCCTTGACCGGATTGAGGCGAGCAGTGAAGCGGCAAGCCCAAGGCCACGCATCTAGGTCTGCTCTACACACACTCGGATGCACACACTCAGACTTACACTCACGTGCGTGCACACACACGCAGCCACACACTCCCTGCCACACACGTCACGCAGGCACACATATGCCAGTGCATGCACACACGGCCATATATTAACTCTGATTTATAAGTGCACCCTAACCAGAGGGCAATCGGAAAAAAATTATTACTCTTAAGAGAGGAAACGACTGCCTTCTCCCGTCAGCCAGCAGAGTCGGTGCAAAATGAGACGGACACGGAGTGTCTCCTGGGTTCCCCATCCCCTTTGCTGTGCTGGCGTCGGCCTCAGGGCTCCTGGCAGAGGCCTCTCGCTGCTCTCCCAGCACAGCCTTGGCAAGTCAAGGCTCCCTGGTGCCCAGGCAGGCAGGGCTAGCACCATCCCGGACCCAACCCTGGGCGCCTCCCAGCTCAGACTGCTTGCTCAGCCTCTGCCTGTCTCTGGCTCCTTCTGGACACAGGCAGGAGAGCCGACCCAGGCACAAGGAGCTAGTGCCCAGGTGACCAGAAAAGGAAGGATCTAGAAAAACCCAGAGCTGTAGCCACCAAAGCTGCCCTGATGGAAAGGTTTGGGGGCGGCGGCTGCCTTGGAGTTGTGGATGGGCGTCCGGGCAAAAGCAACCTCTCGGAGGAAACTGAGGTCCAGGGCCTCGTTGCCTCCTCTGAGCAGGGGTGAAGGGGTAGGGGGTTGAGGAAGTAGCTGGAGTCTTCCCTTCCCATTTGTTTAGGGCTGGGGTGGGATTCAGAAGCCGTTGCTGTTACAAAAGATGGGAAAGAGGAAGGGGCCCTGCCAGTCCCAGATCCTGACACTGGGGTGGGAAGATGACAAGGTGGAGATGTGGACGGTTTCACTCCTTTGTACCAGGTCCACAGCTGGGCTGCAGAAGACCCAGCTGCTGGTTTCCCAGAGAAGGGCTCAGGGGCTTTTCCAGGGTGCAGGCACCTCGAGGGCCACTCGGAGCCTGATGGGGACATCGAGTCTCCATCTGGGTCCCCGAGCTGCCCTGGAGAAGCCCCCAAGGCCCACTGAGCCAGCACCTGGTTGCCCCTTGCTGTTTCCCCATCGTGTGGCTCCGGAGGACAGACAGACCCCGTCCTGGGGGCCAGGCTCTGGGCCCCCAGCTCCTTCCCACTACTTGATGGAGTTCTTAATTGTCCACCTCTGTCCCGTGCAGCTGCGGAGGATGAGGTCGATGCCAGCCAGGCCGCGGTTCTCCACCTCCAGGCAGCGCCCCGTGCCCTTGTTCATGATGGCTCCATTCTGCAAGGAGAGGGGATAAAATGAGAGAGGGAGGGAGGGAGCCAAGGTGGGCGTAAGGGAGGGAGGGTGGAAGGGAAGCAGGATGCAGGCTTAATATACAGTTCCTGGCACATGGCTTCTCATGGGGAAACGATCCCACCAAAATTATTTGAACAGGAAGGGAGATCATGGGCCTCCTTCGGAGTCCCTGAAGTCAGAAAATGAATAAGCTTCATCAAGTCTGGGGGGCTGAACCAGAGGGGGTGCATTGGCAGGGTTGGGGGTGGGAAGCAGGCAGAATGGGGAACTTTCTGGGCTACTCGAGGTCTGACTTTTTCAGCTCTGCCAGCCGTGGACTTAAGGAATTACCCCCTCATTCCCCTCTCAAGACTTACCAGACCCCAACCCAGCCCCTGTGCTAAGGGTAGGCCTCAGGAAGGCTGTGTCCCTCTGAAATGCCCTCTGGAAGCACCGTAGGTCCAAGAGCCAGACCCAGGGCTGGGAAGACTCGGGCTTGGGCTGCTCCCTGCTGGAGACCCGGGGGTAAGCCAGAGTTACCTCCGTGGCCTGCAGTGCCCCCCACCCCTGGCTCTGGGGAGCTGGCCCTGTCCCCTGGAACACCCACCTGGATGAAGTTCCAGCGTTTGTGCAGGCTGCTCTTGACCTTGTCACAGTCGAGAAGCTGGGGGAGCCAACTCTTAGCGTTGTCCACCAGGCAGCGTGTGTCAGGGAGGAGGATGGTGGTGCCCAGGGCTCCCAGGTGCAAGAAGCCTTCCTTGGTGAAGCGGGCAAGCTGTGAGGGGAGCAGGGCAGCAGGGCAGAGGGGGCAGGAGGGGTGTAAGCCATTAAAAAACAAAAATAAAACCTGCTGATGTATTGAAGGCACACTGTGCATCCTTTCTGTGCACTTAGCTGATAGTAAATAATGTAGTTTTCACAACACCCCTCTGGGACGGGGTCCGTTCTAGTTTGCTAATGCTGCTGGAAGGCAAAATACCAGAAACGGATTGGCTTTTATAAAAGGGGGTTTATTTGGTTACCCAGTTACACTCTTAAGGCCATAAAGTGTCCAAGGTAACGCATCAACAATCGGGTACCCTCAGTGGAGGGTGACCATTGGTGTCTGGAAAGCCTCTGTTAGCTGGGAAGGCACATGGCTGGTGTCTGCCCCAAATTCTGGTTTCAAAATGGCTTTCTCCCAGGATGTTCCTCTCTTAGTTTCTCCGGAGCAAGAGTCTGCTTTCAACGGCTGTCTTCAAACTGTCTCTCATCTGCAGCTCCTCTGTCAGCTCCTGTGCATTCTTCAAAGTGTCCCTCTTGGCTGTAGCAAGCTTGCTCCTTCTATGTGAGCTTATATAGTGCTCCAATCAACTAATCAAGGCCCACCCTGAATGGGCGTGTCTTCACCTCCATGGAAATTATCCAATCAGAGTTATCACCTACAGTTGGGTGGGTCACACCTCCATGGAAACACTCAAAGAATTACAATCTAATCAACACTAATTCTGCCCACACAAGATTGCATCAAAGATAATGGTGTTTTGGGGGACACAATACATTCAAACCAACACAGGGTCTATTACATTCCCCATTTTATAGATGAGAAAACCAAGGCTGGAGACATGTGGGTTCCTGGCCTCTCTCCTTGGGTCCCCAGACACCCAATGAGCTGGCTGCCCTGGCCCACTGACAAAGTGGCTTCCTCCTGGCTTTTGTGGGTGATCCTGGCTTCCTCCAGAGAGCCTGAGTGCTTCTGCTCAGGAATGAAGCAAGAAAACAGCTCTGCATGGCACACAAATGGCTCTTCTCTGGGTGATGAGATCCTCTGTGTGCGTTGGGTTCTCATCTCCCTGGGGAAAGCCTCTCTGCTTTGATCCCAAAAGAGGAGTCTGCCTGCTCCCCTTTGAAACAAGTGACAGGGAGTTTATTAAGCGTCCTTGAGAGAGATGTGGTTAACATGTGCTTTAAACCCAAATTAGTTCCGAATCAGAGTAATTGTCAGAGGCAAAATGGTAAGAAAATCCAAAACCCTCCCTTGCCCTCCTCCAACAACGTTTCCCTGAATATATTTAAATGCACCAAATGCAAAGTGATGAATGCCAGTGAGCTGCCTTTATGTTCAGGGGAAAGACATACACAGCTGCTTATTGAAATTATGAATCAATCTATTATCCAGCAGGCAAATGAGCAGCTCTAAGAACATTAATTAACTGAGCTTATCTGTGACCCAGATGTTTAAAGAGCTGAGCTAATGGGAGTTTGAGATTCTCCTTTCTGGGGTCTGGCAGGGCATGAAAACAATGCATCGCGGGTTGCTAGAAGCTGCGAAGACTAAATGTCAGCCCCAGGACCAGTGGGTGCCAGGGTGGGCAGGGGCAGGGGTGGGATTTCCTTTCAGGTGCAGTGAGGTTTCTCAGACACTGAAAAGGCTTGACCATTTGCATAGGCTAAGCTGGCCTAGCCAAGTAGGGAAGTACCAGGGGACCTCCTCCTGGATTCCTTTATGAGGGAGTGAGGGGGAGGGAACTGTGGTCTATGGTAGTTGGTAGAGGAAACAAGGTCAACAGATCTCACACCTACTTCCCCATAACAAGGCAGGAGGCTGGTGTGTGCTGGGCCCTGACATCAAACCAACCCCCTTTTTGTCCCAGTCCCAGATCAGGAAGATTTCATGGTACCCTTTTGAGCCACTGCTCCCCAACTCCTACACTGAGACCCCATGCTACCTCCTTAAGGACTTCTGCTCCCTGCCCTATGCCTGTTCCACAGGCTTTCCTGCCTCCAGGACTTTGCTTCAGCTGTTTCTCAGCATGGAGATGCTATTTATCTGCCTTCTTCTAGAACATTCTGGGTTCAACCTTCCTGGGAGTTGGTGCAACTCTCTCTTCCACAATGTCTTCTCTAACTCTTCCAGACCCCGTCTCAAGTCTTTAGGGCAACTTGGATTCATATACTTTATTTCTTTCAAGTTATGGGGTCTATCTCATCTCCTTGTCTTGACCATTGTCTATTAAGTGAGCAGCTAATGGACGTTTGAATTGTTTCCACTTTTTGGCTATTATGAATGATGCCTCCATAAGTATCATATGTACATGTTTTTTTCAATGGACATACGCTTTCAATTTTCTTTGGTAAATATCTAGGAGAAGAATTCCCAGGTCATATGATAAATCTTAAATTTAAAAGATTTGAGAGGTGCATACAAGTTAAGAACTATTCTATCTTCCTGATGAACTGAATCTTTCATCATCATAAAATGGCACTGTTCATCTTAAATAATACATTTTGTTTGAAAGGCTATTTTGTTTGATAATAATGTAGTTACTCTAGCTTTCTGCTCTTTAGGATTTGCCTGCCATACAGCCATCTTTTTACTTTCAACATTTTCCTCTCCTTATGTTTTAGATGGGTCTCTTGAAAACAAAATACTCTGGATTTTTTAAAAAAAATTCACATGGCAATCTCTGTCTTTTCACTGGAGAGTTCTGTCCATTTATATTTATTGTGATTAAAAATATATTTGGACTTATTTCTACCATCTCTCTTTGTGCTTTCTGTTTGCCCATCTTTCTCTGTTTCCTTTTTCTTCTTTTCTTGCATTAATTTGGATTTGTTGTGGTTTGGTTTATTTGTTGAAATATTATCTCATTTCATTGTTCCTCTCTACAGGTTTGGGAGTTATACTCCATTTCTACTATTTTACTTTTTACTCTTGAAATTTAACTATGGATACTGAAACACTTAGCAAAATCTAATTTTATTCAATATCTTAATATTTAACCCACCCTCAAAAAATTCAAGGAACTCAGGTCACTAAATCATATCATCTCCTCCTAACTGTTCAGTATTTTGGTTATATCTTTTTTTTTCCTCAAATTAGGACATTATTCATATGAAGAAATGTTTGGTTAGGTTTACTTCTATATTTATGATTTCTTTGCTTATAATTCATTCTTGCCTTCAGACATTCTACCGGGGTCAGTTTCCTCCTTCGTGGAGTACATTCTTCAGACATTCCTTTGGTGACTTTCATGGTAAATGCTCCCATTTAATTTGCTTGCAAATTTCCTGGGAGTGATTTGTTACTCAGCCAACACTAATTGATACAATGACTTTTTCGTGAGCCTAACAAAGTTTTAAAATTGTGTTTGTTATTGTTTATCTAGAATCATGTAATAGCTTAGTGGAATGGCCCTTCAGAGTATCTAAACTTTGTACTGCTGGAAACAATATCATCATCTTCTCTGTATATACTCACTCACAAAATTATGACCAAGCCACCATCCATGGGAATTTATCACTTTAATATGATGCTCGCTGTTGCTGATAGGAGGAGAAGCATATGTTCACAGATCATGTACTCCGCTGAGGAGCCAATGGGCAAAGACTATTCCTCGGAGTTCCTGACTGCCTGAAACTTGTCAGCATTCACTTGTCAAGTTACGGCCAAGAGGCCATCACTCCCTGCTGTACAGCCATAGTCACGATTCGCCTCCAGGTTCTAGACATGAAAACTTGGATCACCTTTACCCATTCCCTCTCCCCCTCCCACCATCTACAAGGCTGCCAGTCCTACAACTTCCGCCTCCAAGAATGTCCCTCTCATATGTTTCCTCCTGAAGTTCCAGATGTGAATTTTACGAAGGCCTGAACAGTAGCTCTGTAACTGGACCTCCTGCTTCCAGGCCTTTCCAGTTCCAATCTGTCCTACCCAGGCCTGCAGGTTCAAGGCATGTTACTCCCTGTCTCAAAACTTTCCATTGCTCCCCACCACCCACCAATTTAATAAACTTTTTTACCATGATCTTACATTTTCAGGATTACTTCTTAATTTCCTAGCTTAGTCAGACAGACAGCTTGAGATTTCTTAAAAGCAGCCAACAGGCCTGTCTTCTCTGAGTGGGGGATCCCCCACTCTTGCCCCAATCCTAACTCTTATTTCCACTGGTTCCACAAAACCTCCACCCCACGTGATTGATCTCTTTCAATTTAAATCACTTTGTATTTTATGTATGTGTCATTTCTTGTTCTATGGGTGTGTGTGTGGATAGGAACCTCCTACCCACCTTTATACAGCATGAGGACCAAGAAAAATCAAGATGAATGCCTTGAAAAAAGCAAATGCTCTACAAATATTTTTTGAATGGGATGAGATTATTCTAGGTTTGGCTGTGGGGACCAAGAGGAAAATGTCATTATCTACAACCTTAACACACGAGGGAAAAAAAAACCTCTGAACTCAAATTCAATTAGTTCTCATTTAAGGGAAAAAGGAACTTTCTAGTTGAGATGATTTAAGAGACACACACAACTATTAACCCAAATTTAAAAGCCTTGAGGGAAAACTACAATATGTAGGCTATAGCCAGATAAACAAAATGCAGCCAAATAATTGTGAAATGATGCTGGAATACAGCAAAATCCATCGAATTTTCAATAAAATCATGGCTTACAATTGCTTTCACATTAAGGGTCTTTCTCATTACTTTAAAATCAGTCATCGTCATGTTGAAAACCAGAACTCAATGAAAAATGCAGTTTACCAGCTTCTACACAGGAAACAGATGAGTTCCACTGATCCAAACCTGTTTTGGGGTGAATTTGTTTATTATTTGGTTGAAGTCCCTAAGAACGGTTTCTTGTGACTACATGTCTACACATACATGTATGTACTTAAAAACAAATAGAACTTCTCCTTCACTGTCCTGGACATATGAGAAGGACAAAGGACAAGGCAGCCTAACAAAGAACAAGAGCCCTTCTAGAACTCCAGAGAGCCAAGACCTAGTCCCAAATTTGAGCCAGTAGAGGCCACAGGCCTGGCAAGATGCTTTGTCCCCACTGGCCTTTTTTTTTTTTAACAATCAACTTAATTAATTTATATTTTTTGCATTTTCCCCATATACCGCTTTATTATTAACTCCGTATAATAGTTTTATACATTTGTTCTGGTTTACAGAGGGAATTTTTTATATTTGTACTGTTAATTGCAGTTGTTGTCTACCTCAAGATTTACTGAGTTATACATTCTCATATTTTAACCTCTGGCTTTCCTTCTGTTGACATATATGACTCTAAACTTCCCCAATCAACCACACGCACACACAGTTCAGCACAGCTAATTATACTCACAATAATGTGCTACCATCATCTCTATCCATTTCCACTCATTTAAATTCAACTGAGTTAAAAATTCTGCACATCTTAAGCAACTGCTCTCCATTGTCTAGAACCGACAGAGTTCCCTGGAAGCCCCAAGCAAATACATCCTTTCCCCTATTGTTAACATCTTGCATTAGTCTGATGCATTTGTTACAGCTGATGAACCAGTACGGATACATAATTAGTAACTAAAGCCTCTAGTTTACATGAGGGTTCATGCTATGTGTTGTAAGATCTATGGGTTTTGACAAATGCAAAATATCATGTATCTACCATTATCCATGGGCCTTTTGACATTTACAAAGAACTCTGCCTTTGGGGCACTCCAATGCCAGATCCCAAACTGAATATAGGAAAACAAATGTCTCAATAATGTATCTCAAAGAGGATAAGTGGTAGCTGCCTGAGAGCTGGGGACAGAGAAAAAGAATGACTGCAAAGGAGCACGAGGAATCTTTTGGGGGTGACAGAAATGTAATACATCTTGAGTGTGGCGATGGTTTCACAGGTGTGTACACTTGTCAAAACTCATCAGATAGACACTTAAATGGAT
Organism: Bradypus variegatus; assembly: GCA_004027775.1. Taxonomy (NCBI): domain Eukaryota; kingdom Metazoa; phylum Chordata; class Mammalia; order Pilosa; family Bradypodidae; genus Bradypus; species Bradypus variegatus. The sequence goes on from PVKY010010401.1 coordinate 10,640, forward strand.
GCAATTTATTGTACTAACCTCAACAAGGTTGATTTTTAAAATGAATCTGGCCCTCCTCTGTTTAGCTAAGCCAACTTGGCAGGTGAAATCACTGCCCTCCCCCCTTCGTGGGATCTGACACCCAGGGGTGTAAATACCCCTGGCAACGTAGAATGGGACTCCTGGGGAGGAATCTGGACCCAGCATTGTGGGAGGGAAAACATCTTCTTAACCAAAAGGGGGATGTGAAATCAAATGAAATAAGTTTTAGTGGCTGAGAGATTCCAAAAGAAGCCGAGAGGTCACTCTGGTGGACACTCTTACACATAATACAGACAACCCTTTTTAGGTTCTAATGAATTGGAATAGCTAGCAGTAAATACCTGAAACTATCAAACTATAACGCAGAACCCTTGAATCTTGAAGACAATTGTATAACAATGTAGCTTATGAGGGGTGACAATGGGATTGGGAAAGCCATGTGGACCACACTCCCCTTTGCCCCGTGTATGGATGGATGAGTAGAAAAACGGGGGAGGGGGACAAAAAACACCCAGTGTTCTTTTTTACTTTTAATTGTTCTTTTTCACTTTAATTTTTACTCTTATCACTTTTGTGTGTGTGGTAATGAAAATGTTCAAGAATTAATTTTGGTGATGGACACACAACTATATGGTAGTACTGTGAACAATTCATTGTACACTTTGTATGACTGCATGGTATGTAAATATATCTCAATAAAATTGAATTATTAAAAAAATGAATAAAATAAAAAGAATCTGGGTTCTTAGAAGACATGCTTAAGCACCAGGTATGTTCTCTGCAGGGTGGGCTGGCTCCTGGGGTTAATGCGTGATCCCAAGGGCCCCCCCTCCCCAGTCCTTCTCCCTTTCACCATTGGGACTCATCACACCTGGCTGAAGCATGATGCTTCCAGAAGCTGCACTTGCTACTTGGGGTGGGGAGACATAATTGTGTTGCAAAGCCCTGGGCTGGAATTCTTGCCAAGGGCAGGTCCTGGGAGTGGACAGATCAGGGGCAGGGTCCATGGGGGTTGGGAGGTGGCAGGGTCTGCCCCACACAGCCTTGTGGAGAGGGCTGGGGCCTCTTGGAGAGGGACCCTGAATGTGGGGAGCAGCACGATGAGCCAGAGGAGCCTTCGAGAGAGGGGATGATAGGCAAGAGGCCCACCCCGACTTCCCAGGGGAAATTCCTAAGCAGGCCTGAGATGGCTAAAAGGGGTAAAGGACCAAGGACTCTGTTTTTAATAAGATAGTGCACTGGTAACAAGTGCCTTTCTTTCTTGGCCATGGGGCTGCTCTGTACGTGAAGCTGGAAGGCAGGATTACATCCTGATACAGAATAGGAATGCTGGAAAATACTTTGCTCCCTTTTTAGCATAATGAATTAAATCTGTACCACTGCTCAACTGTCTCACCTTTCAATTTTGCTAATTAGAGCAGCATGTGTAACCTTTGCTCTTTATCATCAAAGTGGCAGGAGAGCACAATGGTTAAGCACTAGGACCCTGAAGCCTGCTTAAGAGTCTGTAACATAATAGTTCCATGGCCCTGGGCAAGGTAGTTTACCCCTATGGGACTCTATTTCCTCTTCTTTAGGCTGGGAATAATTATAGGGTTTGGGGGAGACTAAAAAATTAAGGGGAAGGACTATGTAGCACATAGTGAGCCCTTTTTATTTTTCACTACTATTTCTCCTGACCACACCCATTTGTGGAGAATTGGAGTCTTGTTTCTGCTTCAGCACAGTCCTGTTTTCTTCTCCATTAAATGGGCTCTGGTATGGCCTTGCACAATCAGCCTTTCCCATCTCTAGCTCCTTCCTAGATCTCCGTAACCCCAGGCCTGTTCTCTCCCAGAGCTAGGCCAGCAATTTGTCCATGGCTTGATGCCCCAAGCACTTCACCAGTACTGGAGGGCAGCTGAGTACCCACAGGTGGCTAACCAGCTCATTGGGCTCTCTTGGGCTGGCTCTGTTGATTACTTGTGTTGGACCCCTGACCCCAAGAAAGCTGGGGTCTGTCCCCTTCTCTGCGA
>PVKY010010402.1:0-12661 GCA_004027775.1 Bradypus variegatus
TTTTTTTTTTTCCCCTTTTGGCTCTCCTCCGTTCCCCCAGTCCCGAGACAATCTGGAGTGGGTATCAGAAGGGGCACCCTCCACGCCAGACACCGAGGCACTAGTCCACACCACTCCCGTCTTATCTGCCGCCGCTCCCGGTCTCCAAACGCCAAGTCCCTGTTTCTCCGCACCGCAGCATGGCCGAGGGACTAATCAGACTCACTCACTCGTTCAGAATGCAGACTTCTGGTTTCGCCAGATGGACGATCCCTGTGGTTTTAGCAGACCTTGTCCGGCTGGTGCTACTTTGGAGGTGACGTTCTGGGTCACTTTCTGGTTTTTATTCATTGTTTTTCACAGAGGTGTCTCCTTGCTCTGTCTCACCTAGCCGCCATCATAGGTTCTCTCCTGCCTTGTTTTTTAATATGGTAATTTGGATGGTTACCTTTATTACTAACTTTATATAATCCTTTAATCTTCTAATTTTCAGTTAATAGAACTAGATTCTTTACCATGAGAAATGACAAAACTGATTTTAGTTAATTATTTTCTCAGTCTTATTCTTGGTATTATTCTATTTCATTTAAATTCACTTATTTAAATAAATATTTATTGATCACATACTATTCTAGACACTAAACATTCAGTGATGAATAAAACAGATAAATTCCTGCCCTCCTGGAGCTTACTTTCTAGTACAATGAAATATATTTATACCTCACTCATTTTACTCTGGCTTTAAAAGAAGTGCCTGTTCTAAATTATGTCTTCATAATCCTGGCTGTTTTGTTTAATATTCCTTTGCATCTCTTTATGATTGTTCACTTGTGTATGTGTATGTAAACCTAAACAGTATATTGTTAATTTTTAAAAAGCTTAGTAGCATGCACAAACCCAGGTATTTTCATATATCAGTATTCAGTATCAGCTTCTCACAGTGGCATGTTTAATTTATTCTACCAGCACTTTTGATAGTATTGTCTGTGTCTTACAGATGAGTGATGTGTCAGCAGGAGGAGCCACTGTTTTTCCTGAAGTAGGAGCTAGTGTTTGGCCCAAAAAGGTAAGCTTGGTTTGTTGTTTTTATATTTTTGAAACCTATTTTTCCTTAAAGATGCATTTGTACTTCATAATCTAATTAATGAATTACATTTTAAAAGGTAGTATATTTAAGGACTCCATTATATCCAGGTCAGATTTTGGGTATTTTTATAGCACAATTTACCATGAGTACGCAGAGGTAATGAACAACCATGGGTTGATATTTAAAAAGTTTTTGTTGCTGGGTTCACTACAATAAATCAACTAAATACAAAAATAGGCAGTAATGGAAGGATTGAAAGACAAAAACAGGCTTATGACTTAGAAACAACCAAAGAACAAAATGGCAAAGAAAATGCTTCTTTATTAGCAGTTACTTTAAATATAAACGGGCTGAACTCAAAAGGCAGAGATTAGAAGACCAGATAAAAATTCATGACACCCTTATATACTGTTTATAAGAGACTTGCCTTAAATTCCAAGATACACATGGGTTCAGAGTGAGTGAAAATATTGCATTCAAATAGTAACCAGAAGAGAGGGGAGGTGGCTATACTAGTATCAGACAAAGTAGACTTCTCTGTTCCAAGGACAGAGATATACTTCCACATAGAAGGCCTGAGGATGTTCAGCACCAGTTATCTAACTCGAGTAAAACATGTTGATGGATGTCCATAGCACACAAAGTGCCAGGGCCTAGTACACTCTTCACTAGAATCCTATATACTTCTGCCACCACAATTATGTAGGATTAAGAAGTATCCCCAGAAATGTGGTCAGTGATATCATCTACATGGCAGTGTAAGACATACCCTGGAGAAGTCTCCCCTCAGAATCAGAAGGACAAATTCCACTTGATTGGGACTTTGGAGGACAATAGGTACTGGAGAAGAACTTCACTTAATCAAAGAAGAGATAATCTCCAAACATCAGAAAACTTCACTCTGGACCTGCCAGTCTAGATCCCTTCCCCTCATTTCATCCTCTTTAACTTAGGAGTTGCACAGAGGCAGTACAACCTGGGTCATTCCTGCCACAGATGCAAACCATAGAGCCACTCACAGCAGCAAGTTAGAACCCCACACATATCCAGGCACCAGGACCCAAGTCCAAACTCAAGTGGTGGAGAAGTGCTGCATACAAAGGTGCCCCCAGAGGGAAATAAAAAGAGAGACTGAGTCAGAAGTATTGGCAAGAGGTGGGTACCTTCTCAATCCAGTCTCTGATGAACCACCTAAATGGAAAATGGACCTTTGTGGATTGACTGCATCTGGCTCCCTAGGATGGAATACCCTAATTGGGAAGAAACAAGAAACAGAAAAGCTTCATGGAAAAAAAAGCGGAGGGTGGGATGGAACTACTTTAAGACAGGATGAGTCCCAGGATTGAAAAGTGTAGGGAAAATGTCAGTTGAGAGAGCAAATTTAAATAACTCATGGGAGCTGGGGAGAAAATCCTGCAGATCAGATTCCCAGAGAATGAACAGAGGAAGGAAAGCGTTCTTTTGGAGATGAAACAATTGCACAGAAAGTGCAATCTTAGAAATTATACCAATAACCAGGGTAAGAGTCAGGTGAAGAATTGCTGAGAAAATCTGAACAGTTAAATACTGGCTACTCCACAGGTCCAGAAGAGGTTAGACCAAGCATCAAAAAGCCTTAACACAAAGCCAATTTAACAATGAAACTCTAGGAAAGACAGAGAAACTTACCAGAATTGTATCAAAATAATCAGATCCCCAGACATCAGCAGAAAATTACATGCCATTCTAGAAACAGAAAACTATGGCTCAGTCAAGGGAACAAATAAAAATTTCAGAGGAGACACAGAATTTGGAATAACTAATCAAAGAAATTCAAACAAATCTCAAAGCAGTTCAAGGAAATGATAGAAAATCGGATATAGAAAAAAAGTATATTAGGAAGACAACATAAGAGCATAAAGAATAATTTGAAAGTTAAAAAAGAAATTATGGAGAACACAATAGTAGAATTTAAAATATACTACAGGCATACAACAACAGATTTGAAAAGGAAGAAGAATCAGTGAACTAGAAGACGGGACAATCAGAATCATACAGGGGACTTCCAGAAGGTGGCATTTAAGAGAGACAGGGCAAAAAAACACCTCCGTGAAAAATACTAGATAAAAGCCAGAAAGTGATCCAGAACACCAGTTCCAGCAATGCACCAGCTGGACAAGGTCTGCTAAATCCACAGGGATTGTGCACTTGGTGAAACCGGGAGTCTGCGTTCTGAAACGAATGAATAAGCCTGCTGAATATCCGGCAGCCATGCTGAGCTGTGGGGAAACCATGGGTTGGTGTTTGGAGTTGGACTGGTTCTATTTTTAAAAACCCACAAGGTGGCTGCAGATATGGCAGCAAGAACTGCATAGTGAAGGACGGCAGGAACAGGCTGTGGGTATGCCTTAATATCTGGCATGGACCATAGCCTTTCTCGCACCTGCTGCTAATTTTCTCAGAGCTAGGCAGGCAGAGGTTAGCCAAAAGGGGGAAATAACCATGCCCCTTACAGCCATCTTACCAGTGGTCTGGGAACCCTCCTTCCTGGTGCCACAGCCCAGAGCCACACTAAAAAACCCAGTGTGCTGGGAAGGGTGTCCAGCATCACATGCACACACCACATCAGGTGTGGACAGTAGCCTTTCACGTACCCACAGCTAATTGTCCCAGAGCTTGGAAGGTGGAGCTTTGCAGAAAGGGGGAAATTAACATGCCCGATTCAGCCATCCTTTCAGTAGGCTAGGAACGCCCCTACAAAGCCTGGCAGCCCAGAACTTACCTTGAGGGATGGGGCTCACTCGTGATGTAGCACAGCCTTCCCTCACCAGAGGCCCTGGGAGGGCATGGTTTGGAAGAGGGACCCACTCACAAATCCCAGGGACCATACACCAATACCAAGGACTTGTGGGTCAGTGGCAGAGACAATCTGTGGCGAGACTGAACTGAAGGTTTAGACTCTTGCAACAGCCTTAAATCTCCAGGAATACCTGGGAGGTTTCATTACTAAAGCCACCCTCCCTCCGAAACCGCTCAGACACATGCCCCACATTCAGGGCCAACAACACCAACAACATACCCAAACTTGGTGCACCAATTAGACCTGCACAAGAATCAGACACCCACCCCCACACACCACAAAGACAAAATTGGGGAGAACTGGCTTGAGGGGAATAGGTGGCTCGCAGATGCCACCTGCTGGTTAAAGTGTACGCCACCAAGCTGTATATCTGCCAAATTAGAGATTAGACTTTGAATTAGCCTACATATCCTAAAAGAACTCTATCAAGTTAAGCAAATGCCAAGAGGTCAAAAACAACAGAAAATTTTAAAGCATATGAAAAAAACAGATGATATGGATAACCCAAACCCAGGAGATCAGAGGAGACACAGTACTTGGAGCAATTAATCAAAGAATTAAAGACAAACAAGGAGAGCATGACACAGGATATAAAGGACATAAAGAAGAGCATGGTACAGAATATAGAGAACATGAAGAAGACCCTAGAAGAGCATAAAGAAGAAATTGCAAGTGTAAGTAAAAAAATAGATGATCTTATGGAAATAAAAGAAACTGTTGACCAAATGAAAAAGATTCTGGATTCTCATAGTACAAGACTAGAGGAAGCTGAACAATGAATCAGCGACCTGGAATATGGCAAAACAGAAAATGAAAGAAGAAAAAATGGGGGAAAATCGAAATGGACTTCAGGGATATGATAGATAAAACAACCAAATATAAGACTCATTGGTGTCCAGAAGGGGAAGAGAAGGGTAAAGGTCTAGAAAGAGTATTCAAAGAAATTGTTCAGGAAAACTTCCCCAACCTTCTACACAATATAAATGCCCAGCAAACTACAAGTAGAATAAATCCAAAATAAATCCAAATAAACCCACTCATATTCCGATCAGACTGTCAAGTACTGAAGAGAAGGAGCAAGTTCTGAAAGCAGCAAGAGAAAAGCAATTCACCACATAAACAGCATAAGACTAAGTAGTGACTACTCAGCAGCCACCATGGAGGTGAGAAGGCAGTGGCATGACATATTTAAAATTCTGAGAGAGAAAAATTGCCAACCAAGAATTCTCTATCCAGCAAAGCTCTCCTTCCAATTTGAGGAAGAGCTTAAATTTTTCACAGACAAATGATGACAGATTTGCTAATAAAAGACCTGACCTACTTTCAGATACGAAAGGAAGCCCTACCGACAGAGAAAAAGAAAGAGAGAGAGATGGAGAAAGGTTCAGTACTAAAGAGGTTCAATATTGGTTCATTAAAGGACATTAAAAGAGAGAGGAGAAAAATATATCTGACAAACATAAACCAAAGGATAGGTTGGCTGATTCAAGAAATGCCTTCACAGTAATAATGTTGAATGTAAATGGATCAAAAAATATGAACCATCAATATGTTCCATACAAGAGACTTATCTTAGACACAGGGACACAAAGAAATTGACAGTGAAAGGATGGAAAAAAAATATTTCATGCTACAGCCAAAAGAAAGCAGGAGTAGCAATATTAATCTCAGATAAAATAGACTGTAAATGCAAGCATGTTATGAGAGACAAGGCTACTACATAGTAATAAAAGGGGCAATTCAACAAGAAATAACAATCATAAATGTTTATGCACCCAATCAAGGTGCCACAAAATACAAGAGACAAACACTGGCAAAACTAAAGGAAGCAATTGATGTTTCCACAATAATAGGGGGAGACGTCAACACAGAACTCTCTCCTATAGATAGATCAACCAGACAGAAGACCAATAAGGAAATTGAAAACCTAAACAATCTGATAAATGAATTGGATTTAACAGACATATATAGAACATTACATCCCAAATCACCAGGATACACATTCTTCTCTAGTGCCCATGGAACTTTCTCCAGAGTAGACCACATGCTGGGACATAAAACAAGCCTCAATAAATTTTAAAAAATTGAAATTATTCAAAGCACATTCTGTGGCCACAATGGAATACAATTAGAAGTCATAACCATCAGAGACTTAGAAAATTCACAAATATCTGGAGGTTAAACAACACACTCTTAAACTATCAGTGGGTTAAAGAAGAAATAGCAAGAGAAATTGGTAAATATATAGAAATGAATGAAAACGAGAAGACAACATATCAAAACCAATGGGATGCAGTAAAAGCAATACTGAGGGGGAAGTTTATAGCACTAAATGCATACATCAAAAACGAAGAGCTAAAGTCACAGAACTAATGGAGCAACTGAAGAAGCTAGAAAATGAACAGCCAACTAATCCTAAACGAAATAGAAGAAATAACAAGGATGAAAACAGAAATAAATGACATAGAGAACAAAAAAACAATAGAAAGAATAAGTAACACCAAGAGTTTGTTCTTTTAGAAGATCAACAAGATTGACAAGCCCCTAGCTAGACTGACAAAAACAAAAAGAAGACCCATATAGACAAAATAATGAATGACAAAGGTGAAAAGTGACATTACTGCAGATCCCAAAGAAATTTAAAACATTATGAGGATACTATGAGCAACTGTATGCCAACAAACTGGATAATGTAGAAGAAATGGACAGTTTCCTGGAAACATATGAACAACCTAGACTGACCAGAGAAGAAATAGAAGACCTCAACCAACCCATCACAAGCAAAGAGATCCAGTCAGTCATCAAAAAGCTTCCCACAAATAAATGCCCAGGGCCAGATGGCTTCACCGGGGAATTCTACCAAACTTTCCAAAAAGAACTGAAAAGAATCTTGCTTAAACTCTTTCAAAACATCGAAGAAAATGGAACACTACTTAACTCATTTTATGAAGCTAACATCAATCTAATACCAAAACCAGGCAAAGATGCTACAAAAAAAGGAAAACTACAGGCCTATCTCCCTAATGAATATAGATGCAAAAATTCTCAACAAAATACTTGCAAATTGAATCCAAAGACACATTAAAAAAATCATACACCATGACCAAGTGGGGTTCATTCCAGGCATGCAAGGATGGTTCAACATAAGAAAATTAATCAATGTATTACAACACATTAACAAATCAAAAGGGAAAAATCAAATGATCATCTCAATAAATGCTGAAAAAGCATTCTACAAAATCCAACATCCCTTTTTGATAAAAACACTTAAAAAGGTAGGAATTGAAGGAAACTTTCTCAATATGATAAAGAGCATATATGAAAAACCCACAGCCAGCATAGTACTCAATGGTGAGAGACTGAAGGCCTTTCCTCTAAGATCAGGAACAAGATAAGGATGCCCACTGTCACCACTGTTATTGAACATTGTGCTGGAAATGTTAGCCAGGGCAGACTGGCAAGACAAAGAAATAAAAGGCATCCAAATTGGAAAGGAAGAAGTGAAAGTGTCATTGTTTGCCGATATGATTTTATATCTAGAAAGCCCTGAGAAATCGACGATACAGCTACTGGAGCTAATAAACAAATTTAGCAAAGTAGCTGCTTACAAGATTAATGCACACAAGTCAGTAATGTTTTTATATGCTAGGAATGAAAGAAAAGAAGAGACACTCATGAAAAAGATACTATTTTCAATATCAACTAAAGAAATCAAGTACCTAGGAATAAACTTAACCAAAGATGTAAAAGACCTGTACAAAGGAAACTACATAAACCTAAAGAAATAGAAAGGGACCTTAAAAGATGAAAAAATATTCTGTGTTCATGGGTAGGAAGGCTAAATTTCATTAAGATGTCAATTCTACCCAAACTCATCTACAGATTCAATGCAATCCCAATCAAAATTCCAACAACTTATTTTGCAGACTTGTAAAAGCTAGCAATCAAATTGTTTGGAAAGGGAAGATGCCTCGAATTGCTAAAGACACTCTAAACAAGAAAAACAAAGTGGGAGGACTTACACTCCCTGACTTTGAAGTTTACTGTAAAGCCACAGTAGACAAAACAGCATGGTACTGGTGCAAAGATAGATATATCGATCATTGCAATCAAATTGAGATTTCGGAGCTAGACCCCCAGATCTACAGCTGACTGATCTTTAATAAGGCCTTCAGAGCCACTGAACTGGGACATAACAGTCTTTTCAACAAATGGAGCTGGGAGAGTTGGATATCCATATCCAAAAGAATGAAAGAGGTCCCCTACCTCATACCCTACACGAAAATTTAATGTGGATCAAAGACCTCAATATAAAAGACAGTACCATAAAACTCCTAGAAGATTAAAGGGAAACATCCTCAAGACCTTATATTAGGCAGTCACTTCCTAGACCTTACACCCAAAGCACAACCAACAAGGAAAAAAATAAATGGGAACTCCTCGAGCTTAGAAGTTTCTGTACCTCAAAGGAATTTGTCAAAAAGGTGAAGAGGCAGCCAACTGAAGGGGAAAAAATTTTTGGAAACCATGTATCTGACAAAAGAATGATATTTTGCATGTGTAAAGAAATCGTACAACTCCATGACAGTAGGACAGGCAGCCCAATTATAAAATGGGCAAAAGATATGCAGAGACAGTTCTCTGAAGAGGAAATCCAAATGGCCAAAAAACACATGAAAAAACATTCAGCTTTAGAGAGATGCAAATTAAGACCACAAGATTCTATCTCACACCAATTAGAATGGCTGCCATTAAACAACCAGGAAACTACAAATATGGCAAGGATATGGAGAAATTGGAACTCTTATTCATTGTTGGTGGGACTGTATAATGGTATAGCCAGTCTGGGAAGACAGACTGGAAGTTCCTTGGGAAACTAGACATAGAATTACCCTTTGATCCAACAATTGCGCTTCTCAGTATATACTCAGAATATCTGAAAGCAGTGATGCAAACAGATGTCTGCACACAGTGTTCATAGCAGCATTATTCACAATTGCCAAGAGATGGAAACAACCCAAATGTCCTTCAACAGATGAATGGATAAATAAAATGTGGTATATACACACAATGGAATACTATGCGGCAGTAAGAAGGAACAATGTCGTGAAACATGACAGCTTGGATGAACCTTGAAGACATAATGCAGAGCGAAATAAGCCAGGCACAAAAAGAGAAACATTATATGCTGCCACTAATGTGAACATTGCTGGGGGAGAATGCATGGGGTGCTGGGCTTCCCCACCTCGATAGTTCCTGTTGTACTCGCAGACATTGGGGACTGTTGGTTTGATGGGCTGTGCCCTCAATCACGGGACTTGCCCTTGGGAAGACTGTCACTGTAAAGGAGAGGCTAGGCCTGCTTATAATTGTGTCTGTTTCTCCTCCTCAGTGTCTCTTTATTGCTCAGATGTGGCCCTTTCTCTCTAGCTAAGCCAACTTGGCAGGTGAAATCACTGCCCTCCCCCCTACATGGGATCTGACACCTAGGGGTGTAAATACCCCTAGCAACATGGAATATGACTCCCAGGGAGGATCTGGATCCAGCATCATGGAATGGAGAACATATTGACCAAAGGGGAATGTGAAATGAAATTAAATGAGTTTTAGTGGCTGAGGGTTTCCAAAAGGAGCTGAAAGGTCACTCTGGTGGGCACCCTTATGCACAATATAGACAACCCTTGATAGGTTCTAATGACTTGGAATAGCTAGAAGTAAATACCTGAAACTACCAAACTACAACCCAGAACTCTTGAATCTTGAAGACGATTGTATGAAAATGTAGCTTACATGGGGTGACAGTGTGACTAGGAAAGCCATGTGGATCACACTCCCCTTTGTTCAGTGTATGGGATGGATGGGTAGAAAAATGGGTCAAAAAAAAAAAGCACCCACTTAATTTTTCACTTTAATTTTTATTACTTTTGTGTGTGTGGTAATGAAAATGTTCAAAAATTAATTTTGGTGATGGACGCACAACGATATGATAGAACAATTGATTGTACGCTTTGTATGACTGTATGGTATGTGAATATATCTCAATAAATTTGAATTTTTTTAAAAAAATCATACAGTCACAAAAACAGAAAAAAGAATTTTAAAGATTGAGCTGTGTCTCAGGATTTTAATGACAGCACAAAGCATACAAACATACATCATGAGTGTCCCGGAGGGAGAAGAGAAAAAAAAGGGGGCAGAAAGAATATTTAAGGAAATAATGGCTGAAAGACATATAAATACATGTTCAGGAAGTGCAGGGTATTCCAAACAGAAAAAGTCCTAATAGACCACTCCAAGATGCGTATCAATGAGAATGCCAAAGATAAGAATTTTGAAAGCATCAAGAGAAAGGCAATAAGACTAGGTGCCAGTTTCTTATGAGAAACCATGGAGACAAGAAGGCAGTGGTATGATATATTTAAGGTACTGAAAGAGAAAAACTGCTAGCCCCAAATTCTTTCTGCTACAGAAGTGTCCTTCAAAAATGAGGGGGAGTTCTTAGAAACGGAGAGAGTGTGTCCACAAGAGACCTGCCCTACAAGAATTACTAAAGGGAGTTCTGCAGGTTGAAATGAAAAGACAGGAGAGAGTGGCTTAGAATACTGTGAAGAAATGAAGTGAGAACACAGCATTCCAGCATTTTCAACTCCACCAAGTCAGACACTGCTGGGATTTAGGAGTTAAACAGCTTCTGAAGATTAATATGTAAATAGAGAGCACTGAAGATTAATACGTAAATAGAGAGCACTATTTGCTGGACTGCCCAAAAAAATGCAGGGGGATAGAGCATGGCACTTTACAGCTTCTACAGAGCCTATCCCAGTCTGTCACAGTGCCCTAATACAGACCCAGGTAGACCACTAAATTATAGATAAGAAAGAGAAACTGACCTTTAGAATAGACCCATCAAGGTATCAGATGAAGAGATAGCAAATCATCACAAGGCATACTAAAATATAGGAAGATATAACCCAGTCAAAGGAACAAATTAAAAATTAGACAGAATTTGTAGCTAATCAAAGATGTGCAAACAAGTCTAAATCAATGAGATGTAGGAATATATGCATAAAGAGATAAAGGATATTAAGATACTAGGAAAGCATAAAGAAGAATTTGAAAGAAGAGAAAAAGACTATGGAAATGAGAAAGATGAAAATAAAATATGCTAGAGAAACACAACAGATTTCAAGAGGCAGAAGAAAGAATCAGCGAGCTAGAAGACAGATCAACTGAATTTCAAATAGACAAAAGAACAAATGGAGGAAAAAATGGAAAAATTGGAGCAGTGTCTCAAGGAAATGATTGACAACACAAAGCATTGAACATATACCTCATGGGTGTCCCAGAAGGAGAAAAGAAGGGGAAAGGCGGGCCAGAAAGAATATTAAAAAGAAATAATGCCTGAAAATTTCCCAACCCTTAAAAAACACATAAATATGGAAATCCAAGAAGCACAACATACTCCGAACAGAATAAATCTGATTAGACCCACTCCAGGACATATCCTAATCAACTCAGATACTGAAGAGGAGAAACTTCTGAATGCAGCTAGAGAAAAGTGATTCACCATGTACAAGGCAAGCCAAGTAAGACAGAAGTGTTGGCTGATATCACATCAGACATCAAGGAAGCAAGAAGGCAATGGTATGATTTAAAGACAAAAATTGCAAGCCAGAATTCTCTACCCAGCAAAGCCATCCTTCAAAAATGTGGGAGAGCTTAAAATATTCACAGATAAACAGAAGTTGAGAGAGTTTGTTAATAAGAGACTTGCTCTATGAGAACTACTAAAGGGAATGCTTCTGGCTGAAAAGAAACTGCAGGAGACAGAGGTCTAGAGGTCTAGAATTGAAAGTATTAGTAAGGGTAACAAAGGATAAAAAGAAAAAATAGATATGACACATAAAAACTAAATAAGATGGTTGAATTAAAGAACGGTCTTTACAGTAATAACTTTGAATGTTAATGGATTGAACTCCCCAATCAAAAGACAGAGATTGGCAGAATGGATTTACCATATGATAAATTAACTAGATCTAACAGATATAATACAATAATACACCCCATAACAGCAGGGTGTACATTCTTCTCAAATGCTCATGGAACATTCTCCAGGATAGACCATATGCTGAGGCATGAAATAGGTCTAAGTAAATTTTTAAAGATGAAATTGTACCAAACACTTTCTCTGATCATAATGGAATGAAGCTGGAAATCATTAACAACTGGAGAACTGGGAATCCCACAAATACATGGATATTAAACAACAGTTTTTAAAAATGTAATTTTATTGAAATATATTGATATACCAAAGTGTACAATTGATAACACAGTCTTAATCAGTGGATCAAAGAAGAAACTGTAAGAGAAATCAGTAAATATCATGAAATTAATGAAAATGAGAACACAGCATATCAGAACTTATGGGATGCAGTGAAGGCAATGCTGAGGGATATTTATAGCCCTAATTCCTTACATTGAAATGGAAGAAAGAGCTAAAACTAATGAACAGTAAAGAAAGAACAGCAAACTAAGCCCAAGGCAAGCAGGAGAGAAATAAAGATTAGAGCAAAGATAAATGACATGGAGAACAACAAAAAGAATAGGATCGATAGAGAGGAATGGAAGCTAAGTAGTCCCCCTGGAACAACTAAAAAAAACAAGAAACAACTAGTAAATAATCCAGAATAACTGCAGGGGGACAAACGAGACCGTCCATTCATCACACACCAACCTGAATTGGGAGGAATGCCTGA
>PVKY010010403.1:0-12659 GCA_004027775.1 Bradypus variegatus
CCTCTCTCCTTTTCTCTTCATCCTCTCCCTCATTGGCATTTTCCCCTTATTCCTTTTTCCTTACCCCAAGGGTTATAAGAAATGCATGGTTGACAAGATTAACAGGTTTTTTGTTTGTTTGCTTGTTCCTTTATTGTTTTTGTTTCGTGTTTTCATTCTATTGGAATGAACACCCACACTTTGATATCTTTTAGAATAAAGCTTATAAAAGAGCAAAAATATGTAGTCATGTAGTTTTTTAGAAAACTTCACGTAGTGTTAGTAAAGGGCCATATTCAAAGGAACATTTATTACAATTATTTGATAAAAGAGGTAGTTCATACTTGTGACAAAATAAATCAACTCTCTGGTGAAGAGGTATACTTGTCCTGCTTTCTTAAAGCCCATAAAGGGCACACCTATACCAACTGACAAATGCAGTGCGAAGCGTTCCATCATATTGGCCACGCAAGACTGTCGGGATTGCTGGAGTACACAGCTGTTCAGTGTTAGCACAAAAAGATGATTCTGCAACTTCTGAAGCACCGTGAGTTTAGGCTCTGTCCCATTTCTAGAAGAAATACACTGTAACGTACCTACTGGAGACGTCTGTGGGAACTCTGTTTTCTGCATGGTTTTTCTGCAAACCTACAACTTCTCTAGAAAAAAGAAATTTTATAAAAATGTAACTGATGGTTTTTTGCCTGCCCATGCTTCATCCTAGGGCCTGAAGACGTCTGGCAAGCAGGACGAGGCCTGGGTCATGAACCGGCTGATGAAACAGCTCACAGACATGGGCTTCCCGGTGATTGTCCTACCGCATGATGCTAGCAGGCTCGCTTCCTGAAGGGAGTAGCCCAAGTGGTTTCTTATCCATGCTTGTTATGTAGAATAAGGATGGAAGACTAATTGAGGGATGAGATTGCTGACATGACGTAACTTGCAAATTCCCCCTTTTACGTTGGCAACTTTGATAAGGGGGCACTTTTGACCTATATTAAAGAATTCCAGGATTTCTATCATCAAGGGTATGAGAGCCTTTTCCTAGAATAAAAATTGCTGTATGGTTTTTAATTTTGATTGCTTTATGCAGTTTTATATTTTCTTTTAATTTGTAATTATATATGAATTTTCATTAGTTTATGCCATTGATTGACCGAGATCATAAGAGAAAATTTTTATGCCCAGAAAAAGTATCCTGACCTTTTTAGTTCCTTGGTTTCAGATAATGTGTAGGAGAGTTCAGGTCACAGGATAGTCATCTGAAAGTGGATCTCAATCTGTTCATTTCTTAAAATCAGATAACAGGAGTTCCAATAGGGCTTACCTGTATTTGCCATTTATTCCCTTGGTGTGTCTTCTTTCCAAATGGTCAAACGAGTCTTTATCTTCCGATTGCTGTGGCCATCCACAAAAGAATGGATCCAGGACGGCCTGTGTCTGGAGGAGGAAACCACGCCACACTGCGCACAGGCAGAGGGGTCAGGGCCCTGCTGTGGTGGCTTAACTTTGTACCCCTGGCTGGTTTTGAACCGACTTTTTTGTTTTGCTTTGTTTTTATACTTCTTGGTGAAAAGTAGTTGACAGCATTAAGAAGTAGAGAACAGAGCCCTCAATGCAGGCGCCCGCCCAGAAGGGAGGCAGGCAGAGGTGTGGCCTGGGGCCTGCCCTGCCCCTGGTCTGCATGTGCCAGTGGCTGTGGCTCTGCTGTCCTGGCATAAAGTTCATTGCTCAGTGTTACACGGGAAGCAATTATAAGAGGACATACAGGGTTTTTTTGGCACTGAACATTTTAGTTTTAACTTGTATACAGTTTCTTTACTCAAACTCAATTCATGCATTTTCCTATTAAAATATTTTTTTTATTTAAAAGACATATATCTCTAAACTCAAAGGCAAGGTGTTTCTAGTCCCAAAGCCTAATAGTGATCATCTCTTGAAGTTGGTAGAGAATAAACTGTTTGCAGGCGTTTCCTTTTGTCAGTCCTCAGCCCTAACTGTGTCTGTTTCCTTCCACAGAGAGAGCCAGCTGAAGAGGCCTTGAAGAGTAGCAACATGAATCTCGATCAGGCCATGAGTGAGTGACATGCTGCCTAAAGTGCATTCTTAAAGGTGCCGCTTTGTGAAGTTTTGATTTCCAGAAGCGTTTTATGAGAGTCACAGCTGAGCTGTTGGGTGCAAGCTGGGTAGGGAGGACCTGGCGCAGCGGCAGGCTGGTGCCCGCTTGCCCAGGTGTGAGGCCTCTGGGGATGTAGGGCCAGGGGCACATTTGAAGCACATTTGCTTTTTCACTTTTTCCCAGTACTTCAGCAGATTGATGGGTCTTCCTATTGGCCATGAAGGGAGATAAAATATAAACAAGCCTACATGCATGGTATAGACTACCAGGATGAAGATAAAAATCACTGTGGACCAGAGTTATTGTAGAAGTAACTCCTTACAGTTGCACAGTGGTATTAAAGTGAGCTGAACTAGTGCCAGTCACAAGACTGAAAGATCTGTGAGGACAGAACCTGTGTCTGTTCTGTACGGTATTGTCACTCTAACAGCTGTAAGAGTCCCTGCAAATAACGGACTCATAATAAAAGTGGTGGCTGTGAGGCAGTCTGGGGCTGTTCTAGGCAGTATAGTCAGGAAGGGCTCTCCGAGAAGGGGATGTTGGAAGCCTGCCTGAGGGGAGGAAGCAGGCCAGTGTAGGTGTGGGAGTGATTCCAGCAGGGGAAAAGAGGGGCCAAAAGGCAGCCAGCCTGGCTGGAAGGGAGCACACAAGTAGAGGGCAGAGGGAGGGCAACTCAGAGAGCAGGGCAGGCTGTAGCCAACCGTTAGTAGGTTTCCAACCACAGCCAAAGCCAGAGAGAGCCCTTCTATCATGCTGACCTCCTGCATGTGTGAACCGGCACCTGATTTGTGTTCAGGACTCAGCACCTCACTCACCTGGCAGGTGTTGTAAGTGTGGCTTCTCTTGTCGTGCTCCAGGCACTCTGCTGGAAAAGAAGGTGGACATGGACAAACGTGGCCTGGGGGTGACTGACTACAATGGGATGATCACCAAACCCCTCAGCTGCCGCCCACCAGTCTCCAAAGAGTCTTCCGTGGACCGCCCCACCTTTCTCGACAAGGTATGAATTTAGGTGTTTTGTTTTTTTTTTAAAGAGTTATTTTTCACTTTAGCTTTATCATTAATGCAAGCCTGATAAATACTTGCTGGGCTATAATATTAAAGTGGCTTTTACCCATGTTTTCTAATATAGACAGATGTTTATTAACTCAAAAGAGGTAATGTTGCATTTCATGTGATGTTAACTAAGAATGGAAAATACTGAAATTAAAAACTGATTTTCAGTTTTATTCTGTAAACTGGCTGGTTTTGTGCGTCCGATAGATGAGAGTCATCAAATTTCTATTTTATGCTCTTACTTTAAAGACAGTTTTCTGATTGGAAATGACATGTCGAATGTGTTTGATCTCAGAAAGGGGGATTAGTGGGTGGGGCAGCTTTGGGACCTGAGTTTGGCCCTTGCTGGGTGAGCCCCGACACCCATCTGGCCACTTCCGGGAGCCCTGCAGACATCTGAGGGAGAATCCTCTGGAGTTTAACAAGGCCAGTTGCCAGCTCAGTCCTTTTAGTACTGTCGGGTATCGGTGTCTCCTCTTCAGATTGTTGTCAATACAAAGGGGGGAAATTTTCCATCAAAATGTTAAACCTTGAAAATAGAATTAAAGCAAGAAAGGACAGGTTAAAATTAATGGAAAAGCTCACAGGATAAAGAGTCTCAGTCTCCCTGATCAGACTTTACCTGTGTCCTCAAGAAGAAGGGCCCCCAGGACGCGCTCGCTGCAGGACGTTGGCTGGAGAGGGCACAGCTTCAGGGTCGAGCCCCAGGGCTGCCCTTTGCTAGTGTGGGGAGGTTCCCAGATACAATGAGGGGTACCCAGTTAAATCGGAATTTCAGATGAACAGTAATTTGGGAGGAATACTTACAGTAAAAAATTATTTGTTGTTTGTCTGAAAGTCCATCCTGTATTTTTATTTGCTAAATCTGGCAGCCCTAAGTGTGGAATCCTGGCATATTTCCCTCTTTTTAATGGGTGGAATAATATCACATACCTTGCAGGCTCTTTGTGAGATTAGAAGAGATGAATTTGCAAAGGGCCTTGCACCTAGTATAGCCTCAATAAATGTATAAAATAAAATAAAATAATAGGAGTCTGCCTGTCTTTATAGTTTACCCTATTAATAGGTTGAACCCTGTAAAATTGCTGTTTCTGTAGGTCAAAAACAGTTGAATCTCAGTAGAATTCAACTGAATGCATGCCTGGAGTCTTGAAAATAACTTCTCCAAAGGAGCCTGTTAATTTGAAAATAGCTAAGGCTTTTCTGAATACGACTGTGCCGAAGTTTCTGTCCCTCTTCTTACTTCTTCCCCTAGTCAGGGTCAGTAGTGTTAGAGAATATTACAAGTTAATATACATGTTTGTAAAATATTTTAAAAAATGAAAGCAGCATCTTAATCCTGTTTCTCTTTTTCTTTTTCTCTTCTTCCTTTTGCCCATGTTCTCCATTCCCTTATTATCCATATTTTTTTATCTTTTAATTCTTTATCCATCCATAAACCTTTATATTTCCTTGGGAAACTGTTTTGTGCTTTGTCTGCCAATGGACCTTGCACACAGCTCACCCTTTCTTTCTCCAATCAGGATGGCGGCCTAGTGGAAGAGCCCACTTCTTCACCATTTTTGCCTTCACCAAGCCTGAAGCTCCCCCTCTCAAACAGTGCACTCCCTAATCAGACCCTGGGTGGGATTGCCTCGGGGCTGGGCATGCAGAACTTGAATTCTTCTAGACAGGTGAGGCTGTGGGGAGAGCCCCGAATGTGGGTTTTGTTTTAGCTGCCTTGAAAAAATGTGTTTGAGAAACAAACATTCTTATTTTTAGTTACTACCTGTATTTGAAAAGATAATCAAATATGAAAAGGTAGTTGGAAAACTATAAAGATTTCCCTTTAGACGGTTTACTGGAGTCTGAAGTTGAATAAGAAACAGTTCTTGAAATTAATCATGTTACAGGAAATGCTTCAAAGTTGTATTTATTTTCACACTTAAAAAAAGTGTTTGCGTTGCCAACACTCTTGGTACTAACTTAAGCTGGTTTAAATGGCAACATTGCGGGGAAGTGTTCAGTCGCCATGTTCTTCCATAGTCCTCTTTCCCATTGCAATGAAAACGTTAAATATGTCCATCTGTAAGAAAACACTACATTCTCCTCTTTTTCCCCTAAAGTGGCGGGCATCTCTCGGAAGGTTCTCGGTGGGTTTTAGAGTCACTGGCATTTTCCCCCTGCCTTTACAAAGCTCCTTGAGGAAGTTGAAAATCGCTGTATTAGAACCTACTAAAAGGAGGGCCTGAAGGGTTTGATTGTTTGCTGCTTTGTCTCACTTCTCTCCAGTGGATTCTCTGATGTGAAACTATACAAATAATGCTTTTCCCTTGTGTGGAACATCCCTTCTGGTGGTTTTTCTTACGCATGTGGTTTGCGCTCACAGATACCTCTGAGACCTCTTTGAGGAGATGTGGTGGCATCCAGGGTCTCGGACAGTCCCCGAGTGCCCGCCAGCCTGAGTAACGACCGGCAGTCCCCCTTCCCTCTCAACAGTGTCCCAGTTGTTTGGCCTCAGTGACTCCTCATTGCTAACCTGGCGGTAGTTTTGTGGAAATCTGCATCTGATGTTCTGCCCTCTCGGCAACCCAGCAAGTGGATGGAGGGGTTGTTATCCAAAGACAATAGACGTGATCAGTGCCTTTCAGGCAGCCCTTCCAGTGGGAAGTTGCCAGCTATCTGGCATCACCTGTTGTCAGAAAACTCACTGTAGTAGGCCAGAAAATGCAACTAAAATATATGGAAGAAACTCAAAAATAAATTGCAAAAGTAATTTGTCAGTTTATTAAATTTCAGGATTTGTTGAAGTAATAGTTATATTTCCCACTGGAAAATTTTAGTATTCCCACACATTAGTTATCCTTTAATTCTTACCATATATATTCTTTTGGAAATGTAAATTATCCAGATAGTTATATTCTGTTGCTCTTGTTTTGAAATACTGTGTTATTAAAGTCTCTGAGTTATGATAGCCATTTTGGGGGACACTTTAAAACTGCCACATGGCTTCATGGGCTGGTTTTCCATCATTTGTAACCAATATGGACCAAAAAAAAAAAAACCTCACTGAAAACACAGTTTGGTGCAAGTCAACCCTGGTAGGAAGCAGAAATAATTTTGCATTTATATTTAGGGGGAAAAAAATAATTTCACTCCACCTGCAAACGTTGAGCCTGCCTCTGTCTCCCCCCAGATCCCGAGTGGCACTCTGGGTGTGTTTGGCAGCAGCGGAGCAGCACAAGCCAGGACCGCACAGCCGCCGCCGCCGCCCGTGCAGCCTCTCGGCTCCTCCCAGCCCGGTCTCCGCGCTCAAGTGCCTCAGTTTCTATCCCCTCAGGTCAGCGCATCCCCTGTCCGGGGCCTCGGGGCAGCTGCTCGGTTAGACTGAGAGCTGGATTGGCATCTCAGAGGAGGCCTTTGCTTCTGACCCGGATGGCAGACACCTGAGTCCCCACCCGGTCAGAGCCCCCCCAATGGGCAGGGTCTTGTACCTAAGACACCACAGTCAGTGGGGCCGAGTCCTGGGCACCCTTGAGAAAATTACTCAAACAGACCAGTGAATTGTCCTAGGCTAGTGGGGGTGGAAGGTGGCAGGCTGAAGCATTGCTTAGGAGCCATCCAGGATTGAATAATACTTCAATGAGAAACTAAATGTGGCCATGTACAATAGTAAAATATTATGGGTTTTAAGTCAGGTTTGCCATTTAGTATTAGATCATTTTTGCTCATAGATATTCTTAGGGGGAAAAGTGGAATAGAATTAAGAAAAAGGATATTGTTGTCTTGCATTGCTCTAATGTTTGATACCAGTTTTTTCATGTTTGTTTACTTTTAGAATGTCATAATTTTAGACTTTGAACTGAATTTTTAATTACAACATTAAGTCTTTACCCCTTGTAAGTATGTTCGATGATTGATTCTTTTAGGATGCCTGGGATAACTCTGAGCTCCACAGGATATCTAATACTGGGGCTGGGGTGGGGGGTGGGGGGGTTGCTTGGCCCTGCCCTGGGACAGCAAAAGCACCTTGAGGTACTCCCCCACCCCCCACACACACACACTCTGGATTCTGGGGTTGTTCTTGCAGAGAGAAAACATCTGTTCTTTCCTAAGAGACCTCTATTGCCAGGAAGGTGTTTGAGATTTCTGAGGAACCTTGTTTTTAACCTGTCCCAAAAGATGCTAATAATTATGCTAATAATCCATCTATCTCTATTATTTAATATTTAATTTAAACCAATTCAGTTTGTTGAAGTACGTGAAACTATCAGTACTGGGGTATGGAAGGGAGTAGTATGCATTGGGCACTAGCCAGGAGTAATTGTCACTGATCATTTGAGCCCTGGTTCATTCACTGAGTCAAGATGGCCATAACCTGGGTAAAAAATAGATGTCATAGTTAGAACACAGGGCAAGCTGCTGTAACAGAGAGACCTGACAGTGTAGTAGCTCTCTCATGTCATAGTGCAGAGAGAAGCTGAGCAGACCACAGCCAGCC
Organism: Bradypus variegatus; assembly: GCA_004027775.1. NCBI lineage: Eukaryota > Metazoa > Chordata > Mammalia > Pilosa > Bradypodidae > Bradypus > Bradypus variegatus. The sequence goes on from PVKY010010403.1 coordinate 7,635, forward strand.
AAGAGGGGCCAGGACATGCAGCCTGAGCCGGATGTGGGGAGGAGTGGCTGGATGCTAAGGGGCAGCTGGCATCTCCTCCAGCGGGGCTGCCTCGCCTTGCCACATTCCCTCATCTGCTCACCATCTCACTGCCATCTCTGTAACTCTGTTTGTTACATCATACTTTTTCCTTAAAATTGACTTGCCTCTTTAATTTAAATCAGTTTATTTTTGGAGAGAACTTTATGTGTCTGCCATAAATAGAAAAGTCAGCATTTTTCTAATACAAATTAGGCAACTGTTAAACTGAAAAAAAAAAAACAACCCATCCATATTCCACCTAAAATCTTGCATATCTGTACTGCAGATGTACACATCACACTTGGGGAAACAGTGTACTAGCCGATGCCAGACCCTGAGTGGCTCAGAGCACTGAATTCCAGTGGAAGCCACATCTCCAAACGAGGAGTCTGGCAAGAGCTAACCGTGTGGCTGCAGGCCGGATATGCCTAGCAAGAGCTAACCGTGTGGCTGCAGGCCGGATATGCCTACGTGTGCCAGGGGGAGGCAGCTTACAGAGCATGTAAAGCCGAGGCAGGGACCGCTTGGGGGGACAGGGACAGTGGTCGGGAGCAGGGAGAAAGGGCCAGCCTGCCGGGGCCAGAGGGTTCTGCGAGGGGTGGGTGAGCTGACATGCAGCTCGTGTGGTTACTGGGCTCAGACCGCTGAGCCTCCTCCCTAGAGCCCACCTGAACCTTCTCTGCCCCTTAAATTAGGCTGAGCAGGGGTGCCACGGGTTCCTTTCCTTTGGACAGAATAGGAAATCAATGACTGATATGAATGATCCGGAACCTAGAGTTAATTTATAATTAAAACATTTAGAGAAATAAATCGTTTTCCCTTCCTTCCTTCCCTCCTTTCCTCCCCCTTTCCTTCCTCCCTTTATTGTTTTTCTTCACAAAAGCATGTTTACTAATGTTAAAATGTTCATACATTTTTTAATAGCTTTTGAAGTTTACTCATGTGGCAAATGTAATTGTCATTTATTCAATTTTGAATCTCAAAATTATATGGACAAATAGTTTAATAGAAATGCAGGCTTAATAGTATATTTTGTGTTGAATAGGTTCAAGCACAGCTTTTGCAGTTTGCAGCAAAAAACATTGGTCTCAACCCTGCACTATTAACCTCGCCAATTAATCCTCAGCATATGACGATGTTGAACCAGCTCTATCAGCTGCAGCTGGTGAGTGGAGCGATCTGTTCGAGTTGTGTTACCTTCCAGTTCCTATACCAGCAACATACTGATAAAAGTAGCTTAATACAGTGCTTTTTTTTCTTCCTGTTGGAGTATGTCCTTGAGACTTTTATAACATTCCCAGGCTATTAAAGGCTTGGGAAGTTGTTGCCTTGAAAGTGTTTTTATTAAGCTTTGTGAGTTTGGCCCTTCACATTCAGAGAGCCTCCCAGGTGTTATAATTTGGCATATCTCAAGTTAAACTCACAAACAGCCTTTCTCATCCAGAGTTTCCCGTCTGAACTTCAGAACACTGAAAGTTACGTGACTGTTTTCTCAGTTCTTCCAAGTAACATATATGGTGGTACCTTCCAGAAGCATAGGAGAGAAGTTACTTTTTGCCTGGAGAAGATACTTTAGAGCTCTAGGACACCACTCTCTCATGGAAACCACTTCAGAAACATTGACACAACCTAGTGATTCTTAAAAGTTTTATAATTCAGTATATCCTCTTTTGTTTTAGCATCCAGATGGCTATTTTTTATTAAAGAAGTTTTCTGATAATTCTGAATAATCATGTTTCCTTTAGCATGAAATGCCATGTCATTGTATCTCTAGATGCATATTGAATTCATATGCCCTAAAGGACAAAGTGTGTTCTTTCATTCTTTAATATGTTGATGCCTGATCTATTTGTTAGTGTTATCCAACAACTTCCTCTCCTGGGAAATGACAGGAGTCATGATGGAAACCAACCAAAAGGCCTCTGATAGACAAAACTGTTAGCCTGAGACCTTTCCTCTTTTCCAGACACACATTTAACAAGTTTGGACGTCAGGCCTCATAGTAGAGGGTAGGATGGTGTGGGCTGAAAGGAGGAAAGTGCCCTGGAGGCAGGTGCAGTGAATCACAGGACTCAGAGGCCGTCCAGGTGTCCTTCCAGCATAAACTGCTGCTCAGAATGCCCGCAGCACGGGGACAGGAGGAGGAGGGCTCATCACCATAAAACCCAGGCACTAGGAGCCTTAAAAGCATGGTGTTGGAACCGTTCCTCTGGAGGACAGTAGCTTTCTACCCCTTGCTCACTGCCTAGATATTACTGTATTCTCACATGGCACGAGAGCTGATCATCAGGCTGATGTTCTCAACTCTTGTATTTTTACAATAATGTTTTATTGAGCCCTTTTGTTGCAAAAGATATCAAAAAAAATGTTGAATTATGTTTTTAGTGCATTCTGTTTTTAAGACAATGTACTGTATTTTTACATTTTTTTCCTGAAAAATGGGTAAAGTTTTAATGCCCCCTAAGGTTAAGTTTTCGGACCGACAAGGATTCATTTAAGTGAAGTATTGTGTTCCTCCATAATTTCCAGATAAATGAGGCATTTCTAGTAGTATAATCTCCACCTTTATTTGGATTTTATTTTAGTAAATCCTCTTGTCAAAAATGACCAAAAACTCCATGTTATAGGAAAAATATTTAAACTATTCAACTAACACTTTGAAACAGTAAAATGCTCTTCTGGATCAGTATACTGAAGAATATCACGGTTATTTTCGCCAGCTTTGCAGGAGTTGGGTTATGTCCCACGATGTTGACTAAAATGATTGCATGGCCTCCTGACACTTGAGAGTTGTTCAGTCTTTATTATTCCTCGATAGCAGCATTGTACCCTATTGTCTGGGCCATCCTGGACAACTCCAGTCTGTGTCAATAAGAATTAATTTGTTTTCTTTGCCCCTCTTTTGTTTTTTTGTTTTTTTTTTTAAAGTTTGTATGAATCAAGCAGAAGAATTTTGAACTCTTAACTGAAAAATATTTGCTGACCGACCTCATTACCAACACTAAACAGGGGTATTGGCTGGCTTATTTTTTAAAAATCTAAACACTAAAAAGTTTTGGTAAGACATTTATCCTTTTAAAATGCTTTGAGCTTCCATGGTATACTTTAACCACAGCATGGTTGGGAAACCAAGAATCTTGGTTGTTGCCTCTTTTTCATCTTTTATCTCATGTCTGGAAGTTGGAGCACTAGTTAGTGGCTTGCTTTTACCATGGCCGTGTGCTTTCTGTCAACAGGCGTACCAACGTTTACAAATCCAGCAGCAGATGCTACAGGCCCAGCGTAACGTCTCTGGACCCATGAGACAACAGGAGCAGCAAGTGAGTGCCATCCCGAAGGACTGTTTTCATTCGCTTTAGTTGTCACCTTAAAATAAAGAGATGCTGAGTGATGCACTATTATGTCGTCATTGGTTCCTCTTGAGTTAATCCTCCCCTAAGTCTGAGAGGAGGTTAACACAGCCAACGGCAGAGCATCCACTTTGTCTCTGGGCAATGGACATTACTTCCCATCTTGCTAAAGTGCACATATGTGTTTCTGGCCGCCAGGTTGCACGCACAATCACTAATCTGCAGCAGCAGATCCAGCAGCACCAGCGCCAGCTGGCCCAGGCTCTACTCGTGAAGCAGCCACCACCGCCACCACCACCGCACCTGTCTCTGCACCCCTCTGCAGGCAAATCGGCCATGGACAGCTACCCCCCTCACCCCCAAGCTCCTGGCCTACCCGACCTGCAGACCAAAGAGCAGCAGTCTTCACCCAACACTTTTGCTCCTTACCCTCTCGGTAAGTCTCCCCATGGCTTGAGCCAGGGGAAGGGGGCGTGCCTGGAGTCCACGTGGGATGACCAGGACTGCACTTCAGTGATCCACATGATTTGCCAGTGCTGAACCCTGTGTCAGAAATGCAGTTCCAAACAAAAGCAGAGAGTAGACACCTCAAGAATTTTTGATACGGGCAGAACACTGACTGGTTTCTGTAGAGCAAAAGTTTTGCTACTCCCATAAATACTTTAATAAAATCTTTTTAAGTAGTTCCAGTGAAAGCCCCCAAATTATCTCATTGCCATTATTAAATCTGCAAAGTTTGTTCCATTTCTGGTTTATTGAGTGCTGCTGTTGAGTAGGCACTGTCCTTCAGCCCAGATTGCAGCTTAGAGTTTATAATGGTTTTGCCAATAAAACAGTTCAGGGAGAACTAAGATGGCAGCTAGGTCAGACAGCGCAAAAAAACACCTCCATGAAAAACACTAGATAAAAGCCAGAAAGTGACCCAGAATACCGGTTACAGCAATGCGCCAGTTGGACGAGGTCTGCTAGTGACACAGGGGCCATATACTTGGTGAAACCGGGAGTCTGCATTCTGATACGAGTGAGTAAGCTGGCTGGAAGACCCGCAGTCACGCAGTGTTGTGGGAAAGCCAGGGCTTGGCATTTGGAGACCGACTGGTTCTTTTAAGGAAAAAAAAAGGGAAAAACCCAGGAGCGGCTGCAGTTGTGACAGTAGGAACTACACAGTAAAACACAGCAAGAGGGGGCCGAGCCAGCCTCTTAGTGTCTGGCCGGGAGGTTAGTCTGCAGCAGAGACCCTCGCAGCCGGGGGAGTGGAGGGGAGAGCCAGAAGCAGAAAGAAACCCTGTGACTAGCAGCTGGCTCCCAGAGGGCTGGATAAACTCCTGCCTGGAGCCATGCCCACAGCCCAGAGCTGCGCCAGTTGTCCCGGAGCTGGGAAGGAGGAAGTGTGCGAGGACAAGGGGGTTGAGACGCCCCGTTCAGCCATCTTTGCATCAGGCTGAGAGCGCCACTGCACGGCCCGGCGGCCTGGGGCTTCCTTTGAGGGAAGGCACACACTGGTGACGTAGCATAGCATTCCCTCAGCAGAGGTCCTGGGGATCGCGGCTGGGAGGGGGGGCCTGCTCGGAGAACTCAGGGAAGCTGCACCAAGTCCGGTGGTTTGTGGGACAGC
>PVKY010010404.1:0-12660 GCA_004027775.1 Bradypus variegatus
GTGGGAAGCAAAGGGTTGTTGTTCTCTAATTCTGCTGGGGAGGAGCAGGAAATGCCTCCCAAGTGAGGCCTGAAGTAGGTCTTGAAGGTTCACAGCTGCAAAGAAGCAGCCGTGCTTTGTTCTGGTGACGGGTCTGGCTGACCTCCAAATACTACCATAACACTCCTGAGTTCCGCAGACTTGAGAGTGATGGGAAGTAGAAGAGGGCCCAGAAGCCCAGTCATGAATATCTTCTTATACCACACCAAGGAGTGGAACTCTCATCCAGAGGTGCTACTGAAAGTTTGAACAGTAAAGTGATATGACCAGAGGGGGTTTAGGAGCAGTAACTCTGGGAGCAGTGTGAAAGGGTTCGAGCAGAGTAAGCATGATCAGGTAGGCAGGGGTGAGGAAGAGGAAATAAATCAAGCCCAGCAGCCAGGGCTCCTCACTCCTTTATCCCTTCCTCTACTCCCTTGGCACAAGCAACCCAAACACTAACCTCTCTATCAATTCTGTGGTTATACAAGTAAACAGAACGTTAGTCACTACAAGTCTTTAAAACTCTTGCTACTTACTTCCCAGACTACGGCAGCTCTCAAGACTGTGGAAGAAGCTGGACAGGTCAGGTGACCACTGAGTTTAAAAAAAGATCGGAGGCCATTTGTAAGTTGTCTTAAAACCAGGTTGTTTATTGGAACGTACACACCCACATTCACACCCACACACACCCACACACCCATTCCTGATGCTGACCCAGTACAGTACTGAGAAGGGACCTGACAAGATATAGGAGGCTGGTGAGGCGGGCTTTCCAAATAAAAAATATATTGACTATGAGACAAGGGATACACTAAGACAACAGCCTTCCATTAGTGTATGCACAGAATTCTCCTCCCCATCTCCTTCCTGCAATATGTCCAAGATGCCTTGATTGGATGTGGATCCCTCCAGCTGCTGCCTTATGACATGACCAACCATAATAGAGTTCAGTTGTAGAGGAGAGGCTGAGGCCAAATCTCCCATATAGCTAGCCCATCAAGAGTCCCGGGAAGAAGTCAGATGACTCTGGGGGCCCAAAGTTCACCATCAGGAACCTGGGGTTTCTCCATAATCTTAATATCTACCACCCAGGGGTGGGGGCTCTTTCCCTCCAACCAACTCATTTTTTGCTCCTGCTCCATTCCCAGTGGCCTGACAGAAAGGGCAGGAACAGTGAGAGAGGCTGAGGGCAGGTGGTTGCCTTGCCCAAGCCTAGAGGACAGCCTGCCCGACAACACCACAGGTGGGCTTCTCCTCTACTGAAAACCAGCAGAAAGCCCCGAAGCCCTGGCACTGCCCCAGGCTCCATCACTCCCTCTGGACAGGGTGCTCTGACCCATTAGCCCACCTGCTAGCCTAATCCCCACTCAGAACCCAAGTGAATCAGGCTGTAAACCAGCTGCTCCAGCCACCTGTAGGATCGCACTGCACTGGCCCAACTCCAAGAAACATGCTACAGAGGCTTTCTCTCTCCTCTTATTGGATGAAGCCCTGGGTTCCATCAATCCACCCAGAACTTGGGTCCCAAATACCTCCAGGCACCTTAGTAGGATGAGGAAAAGGGTGAGGAAGAGGGATTTCTTGGGAATAATTTATTTTTATCAAACTCAGGACCTGTATCCCTCAGCCCTGGTTCCTACCATGATGCTGGGAAAAGATGGTGGAAGCTGGGGTCTTAAGAATTTCTGGAGGAGGCAGTCCCTGCACACCCAAAAAGCCCTGAACAAGGGGTGGGTAATTTGGGGACACACAGGAGAGTGACTGCCTTCATCAACATTGGATTTACTGGACCGGGACATGACTCACTGAAGAGGAAGCTTAATTTTCTTCCCAGGAGGTCAGGAAAACAAGGCCTCAAACTGCCTTTTCCCCACATCTGATTTTAGGGTCAAAGTATATTTAATACATCATCAGGCTTACTCTTATGGGGCTGAGATTACTTAAGAAGTGGGGCAGAGGGGGCGGTAAGGAAAAGGATGCTAGGCGCATAGTTGGCAGTACATGGTTAGATCTGTTCTGCCCAGATCCAAGACCCATACCAGCCCTCCTGGCCCCAGGCCCGACAGCAGCTCCACCCTACAACTGGGGCAGGGGGCATTCCCACTGCCCGTGGGGCTTTCTGTTAGTTGAAGTCCCTCTGGCAGGCCTGCCTACACATCTCACTGGGCTGGGGTGCTGAGAATTTCCCCATTCTCACCCTTGGCCCCATGTTCAGTGGCCCATTTCTCTCTGAATCTTCCCAAATTCTCATTTGGGATTCTGCTTGAGCCAGGGCCTGGAATCTCCACCCACCTGAATCTCCCTCCTCTCAGCCTCACCTTCCTGAGGGAGAATGTGACCTTCTGCAGCCTCTCCCAGCCCCCAAGGAGGTTCTGGAGGCAGGAGCTGCAGTAAGGGTGATGAGCTGGGGTAGGGGCAGGATTGGGGAAGGGGGTCCCAAAACCAGATATCAGACTCAGACTATCTGGTACAGCCAGGAAGCAGACAGGGACCACAGAATAACCCAAGCAGGGCAGTCTGAAGTGCCTTTTTTTTTTTTTTTTAATAGCCATCCCCAGCCCTTGGCACCAGGTCCTGTTCCCTAGTGGAGGTGGCAGTCCAGACAGAGTAGGTTCAGGAGAGGGGGAATGGAGTTGCACCCACGCTGGGCCGCGGCCCTCCCCTCCCCTAGAACCCCAAGCACATTCAACCTGGGTGCCTCCAGCACGCGAGGAGTCCCCAGGTGCGTCCAGGAGAGACTTACAAAGGGCACAGGGTGGGACTAGTGGTAGTGGGATGCCGAGGGGGTGGACGCGAATATTCTGAAATCCAGGGCAACTGGCAAGTCACAGATGAGACTAGGCGTCATGGGAGGAAGGGGAACGAGCAGGGGAGGTCTGGGTCGGCAGAGCCTCTGAAGCCCAGAAGGAAGGAGCTGGCCCTGGGGAGGGCCGTGGCTAGTCCCGGAAGGCGGAGAGCATGTGTCCGTAGAGATAGTGGGAGTGAGCTAAGAAAGAGAGAGACAGAGGCAGAGCGTTGTGAGTTGGAAATTAGTTACTGGGACAATGGGGTTGCACGGTATCTTCCGTGAGCTTCCAAGCACAAAACGCCCAAGGCCAGATGAAGCAGGAAGGCGCAAGCGGGGAGTGTGCGCGAGCAGGGCCGCAGCGGCGGCGCCAGGCTGACAGCCAGAAGCAGGCGCGTGCGGAGCCCGGGACGGCGGGGCGGCGAAGCGGGGCGGGAGGCCGTGTGCGGACGGAGGGCCAGCAGCAGGAGGGCCCCGCGTCCCAGGGCCCGGCCCACTTACCCCGAGCCACGGGCACACCCCCGTCAGACCCGGGGCGGGAGGGTAGGGGGTCAGCAGGAGTAGGTCCGAACCGTGGAGGTCTCCAGTCTCTGCGCCCCCGCCGTCCCGGCTGCGCGGAGTCGGCAGCGCAGGAGAACACACAGAGCGGCGGGTTAGTGCGCGCACACGCTCGCCCGCGGGAGGCCCTGCCCGACTGGCGGGCGGGACACGCCGGCCCCCGGCAGCCGTTAGTGCAGCGTCAGCCCGGAGAGGGGCGCCACCAGCCCCGGCCTCGCGTTAGCGCCCGCGCTCCTGCTCCGCCCCACCCCAGCCGGACCCTTGGATGCCAGGGCGGGACCTTGCAGCCGGCCTGTCACTCACCTTCAGGCATGATCTTCTTTGGCGGGGCCGGTGGGGGCTGCAAGGGCCCCAGGGTGGACACGCGGAAGCCTGCGGGGAGGGTCTCGGCCGAGGCGCCGAGCATACCGCCGCTATGGTGGTCCCGTGGACGGAAGCGTTTCCTCCAAGAGGGTGCGCGGCGGAACACCTTGTCGTCTCCCTACACCGTGGGGACAGGCAGAGGCCAAGGGGCATGTGGGAACTGCCACTCTCACTCCTTGCCTGGGGTGGGGGTGGGGGACAGTCGTGGCTGGTTCTAGGGGTACCAGTCCCATCCCTTAGGAAAAAAGAGAGCAAGGGCACCTGCTCTTTCTGGACCTCAGTTTTTCCATATGTAGAATGAAAGGGCTGAAGTGGATGATTCTCAGGGGCCCTTGCAGTGCTGAAATTCCCTGTGCCTGGGTGGGGGTGGGGAGGTGTCCCCTCTGGTCTGATCTGTCATCTTCCAGTTGAACTCGTTTCCCTGCCCACCCTAAACTTCTCAAACAGAGCTTGAGATACCCATTGACCTCCTTCCTCAACTTAGGGTATTCCTCTTCTCAACCTCACCCCATGGGAATGGTAACCAGCCAGCCCCCCTGGACACCCTCCAGCCCTTCTGGGTCCCCAGTTAATTGCAGCCCCTGTATGCTGGACAAGTGGTCAGGAGTTAGATCTGGGTTCCAATCCTGGCACTGCCATTTTACTAGCTATGTGAACTTGGGCAAGTGAAGTGACCTCTCGAGCTTCAGTTTCCCTATCTGTAAAATAAGAATAACAACACCTGCCCTAACCATTTCTCAGGCTGCCTATCCCTAATGGGATCAGGTGAGAGCACCCTGTGACAGATGGGTCAGGCAGATGACCAATCAGAAGCTGGCTCCTCCCAGGGACATTGCCAGCGGCCCCCTGCCATCTGTCCCCTCACTGATGCCAGCCAGTTCTCCAAAATAACTCTCTCTGCCAAAGGGCACCAGGGCCATGACTCTACCAGGGCTCCTCCTATACAGGTCACCACACCCCACACTTCAGAGCTCATATCCACCCTGCTTTGTAGCCTTCCAGCCTGTGTCTAATTTCCCTCTGCCCGTGTTCTCGAGACTGGCGCAGACACAGTGGTGCCAGCAGGAGCAGGGGACACTAACCCACCCGTTATAGCCTTAGCTCCTACCCTTAGTCACCATCCCTTAGGGTTTGTTACTTATGCCCTGGGTAGGCAAATGCTCCTGTCACTCCTTAGTGCACATGCGCCTCTCTGTTACAACACACAACCTATAGCATTTTTACATGTCCATAAGTGAACATTTCATTCAACTCTCTCTCACTATTCTCCCCGCTCCCTTCTCCCTCTCTCCTTCTCTCTCTCAAGTTCTATGCTTCATGGGGCAGAGATCTTGATCTTTTTTTGTTCCAACCAGTGTATACCTAGCCCTTGAGTAGTGCCTGAACACAACATAGGCACTTAATAAATATTTGTTGAATGGACGGCAGCTGGCTCCCTTTGCAGGAGTCCCACCCCTTTCCTCATCATTGCTGTCCTCCCATGACCCTGCCCTTCACCCAGCCCCGAGCCCTTTCCTTTTTGCTCCCTCTCTCCATTCCCACCTTCAGCCAGCCCTAAGGCCTTGTTTCTGTATTCCTCCCCTGCCCCTAATAGAGGTTTTTCCTGCTCTCCTCCTCATTTCTCTTGAGTCCTGCCCTCCGTGTAGGGGGAGAATTGGATGCAGCCCTTCAGAGCCTTGATGTGGGAGGGGAAACTGAGAACCAGGATTGGCAGAGGGAATGATTGCCAGATACAGCTCAAGGTTGCTGATGAAGGTGATAGATGGCTGAGCTGGAAGCAGTTTCTGTGGCACTCACTGTCCCACTCCCTGCACCCCCTTATTCCCTGGACCTGACCTTCTTTACTTTCCTGCAAGGACCAGTCCTCTCCAGCCCACACCTAGAAATCCCACCGTGCTGCCTGATGATGTCACCTACTCAGTAACTCCACCCCAGTGTCTGAAGCCCAAAAGGCCAGCAAGCTCCAGGGGCTTCCAAGAGGCAGCAGGATATAGGGGAAAGAGCACGGGAATCAGACACACATTTACTGCAGTCCTGCCCTGCCTCACATGAGCTCTGATACAGCAGGTAAGTTACCTCTTTGAGTTTCAATTTCCCCATCAGCAACCTGCCTAATGCGATGATTGTTAGCATGAAGTGAGCTGTCTGTCGCCACTGTGCCACAAATGCCTGGCCCGATGCCTGGCACAGGGGAGGTGTTCAAAGAGTATATATTTTTAAATGATTGAAGGAGTAAATAGCTTTCTAAATTAGAAAGTACCATACTGATATATATGGGAGTCATTTTTCCAGACAGCAACCAAGAAAGCTAAGATCTAGGAGTATGGAGAATGAATCAGGAGGGCCAGCATCACAAAGGGGGTTGGAAAATTAAGATCACATCTCTGGGAGTGGGGACAGCTGGCAGCTTATCTCCTTAACTGGAATAACTTTGCCAAATAACACACTCCAAACTTCAGGGTACATCTGTGAAGAAAACACCCCTCCACAAATTCTATCTATTCCTCGGCATGCCCTGTTTACAGAGAGAGGGTGATCATTCTACAGAGGTGGGTTTCAGCCTTGTTAAACCCAACTTAGAAGGTTCCAGCCAAAAAGCAGGAGACACTAATGGTGTCATAAAGGGAGGCCCAGAAGTCTAAACAGGTGATGGTGGGGGTGGGGTGTGGAGTCAGAGAAGACCCACAGAAAATGGGGATCAGAGACAATGATCTGATTGAAGATGAAGCAGCTAAAAATAAAACAGAATCTAGGCTCTGTTTTAACTTGCTTGGAGCTAAGTCAGCTAAGGCAGGCCTGACAACCAAGGGCTGAGTGAATAGGAAGGAGGAAGGAGGAAGGAAGGAGGCAGGGGCTGAGAAGGGGGCTCTGTGCTCAGGAAACAAGAAGTGAGTTTAGGCAGACATCTCTTAGGGGAGCCTTCTGGCTCAAGATGTCAGGACCTGCCAGGACACAGTCTGGCCTCAAATCAATGGTAAAGCCTGACCAAATCAAGAGAAGGTGCTCTGTTTCTTCAGTGACCTCAGGAACCGAGAGAGAAAAGCTTTAACTTGTTGAAAGTAGAAGCAAGAGTGAAACTCGAGAGGATCCTGGGATGACAAAAGCCTGAGCCATGTGTTTAGCTGTACCCAACTGCAATGAGGAGCAAGACCGAAGAGCTGTAATTTAACTCCCAAGCATAGCTTCTCCCTCCAAACAACTCCACTGCTAGAAGATGGTTTGGGATCTTAATGAGCAGCCTGGAGATATGCTTTGCTGACAACACTGACAAGACAGGTCTGAGAGGTAAATAAAAGGGTGTGATCCTAAAGATATGGCCTTTGAGGGAAATCTCCAAGCCATGTGATCAGGAGGGTGGGGCATACATACAGTTGGGAAATACTAGAAGTATACATATAGGTGACTTCAGCTTTTGTATAAGGAAATTGTTTCACAGAGATTTCTCTGCAGCCTATTGCTACCCAAAGATAAGTCCTGCTAGGCCTGGCCTTGACTCCCCAACTCCATCCCCTCTGGCTTTCCTTCCTTAGGCCACCACTTGACTCATCAGCCCAGGTAAAGCAGAATTCATGAACATCAATCCGTCAATGACCAGATCCCCAAGGCTCTTAATTCAGGGCCAGGTACTCACATCATCCAGCTTCCGGTCGGTCCCCAAGGCCAACAGGTTGTTGAACTCTCTCTCCATCACCTGGCGTGCCTGGGGGCCACAGGGTGAGAGAGGGAAAAGTGGCAGCACTATAGTTCATGACCTCTGTGCTAGCTTTAATGTTTCCCTGGACTCCAAGGGCAGAGATGGGGGTTTCCGTGTATTTGTCCATTAGGGAGAAGTATCTGGGACCTCCACACACCTTCCTGACACTGCTCCTTCAGACAAACCCCCATGTTCAATTAGAAGTGAAACTGTAGACCACAGGGTTCTTTCATAGAAAGCAAACTAGCAAAACATAATTTTATTTAAAAGTAGGACCAAAGAACATATGGATGGGCAGGCTTCACCCACTAGGAAAAAAACACATTTTGTCTATAAGGGAAAACCTCTCCTTCTAGAAGGGTAAATAAGCACACAGACCATGGGTAGCCAGGACTTACATTCTTTAGATTAGGTAAGTATATTTGATAAGGTTTCACTTCAAAAATTTAAATTAGGAAGGCTGCTCAGTCATGGATATTGTTGGTCCAAGTAGGAGTTTGGGGAAATGCCAGAAACAAGAAAGTTTCCAAAATTGCCATCAGTTATTTTTAACCATCTTTAATGAAGAATTCCATCTTGGGTCAGATACCACTTCCCCCAAAAGCTAAAGTAAATGAATAGGTCAGGAAGATAAGGCAGGTTGGAAAGCAAAAGAGAGGGGTTCCTGCTATTTACAGATGTGTGGTTAGCCATAAGAACTGAATGAATTTAAAGGTAGGAAACAAAAGTCAGAGAAAAACAAGCTCGTTTCTGGGTGGAAAATATTAACCACAGAGTTCCATAAGTACAGTCTTTGTCCATACTGGGAACATATTATCACATTTTTATAAATGATCAGGAAAAGGGAGCACATAAATTTTCAAGTATGCCCTGCTCCTCTGGGTAGTGCATGGGCATAAACTTCAGAAACACCTGGCAAAGCTTGTGACCAGGCAGGGAAGCAGCAGACGAGGCTCAGACTGAGCAAGTGAAGATAAACTGCATTCAGGGGAGAATCCAAACTCTTCTTAGAGAACGAGGGTCTCTGTGCTATGGGTTTTGACTGTTTGGGGGAGTGGGTCGCTGCAGAGACCTACAGGGCTGGGCCATCACCCTAGCATCACAAGACAACACACCCCTACCCTCCCACAAGCCAAAATGCATCTGTTCCTGAAATAGCCTGGGTGGCTGAATTTCAAAAAAGACCTGGCAGCTGCACACAGTCCAGACAAGGGCAGCTAAAATGATCAGGGGACGGAGGCAAGTATATAAGGAAAGGCTAAAAGAATTAAAGACCACTCCATCTGGAGAGACAAAGGCTTGGGCACAGAAGCAACAAAATCAATGTTTATGAAATCACAAAAGGTAAGAATTGGCCAAATACAAATGTCCTCACTGAGCCTAGAATATTAGTACTAGGCAGTTCCCCTCCCACAGGAGAGCCTGACAGGGGCATATTTAGGACAAATAGAATCAGGAAGCACTTTACACAACAGGTAGTACATTTCTAGAATCCATTACCCACAGGAAGTTAGAAAGGCCAAAAACATAAATAGGTTCAAGAGAATTTTGATATATTCTTGGATTACAGCTCCATAGTAATTATGAACTGTAATCTAAGGAGATGTCTAATCTTTTGAGCTGTTGATGGGAAGACAAAGCCCTGGTGTGGAGACACCCTGGGCTCTGTGATTAGGTATATTTAGCTTCCTTAAGTCTGGCGGCCAGGACCAGATCCCCAGAGTGGGAGATGGAGATATGAGCTCTCTGGTCCCCTTGGGCTCCAGGCTTATTCTCCTCTAAGAAAAATCAGGTCAGAGAAGCAGGCTGAAGGAAAGGTAGGCTGCAAAGATGGGGTTGGGAGGAGATGGGGGTGACCACAGCGGTGTGGGGTTAACCCAGGAAGGGCACACCACACTCCAGGCCTGAGCTAGGCATGCTCTGTATGTTAAGGACACATGTTCCTTAGGGGGTTCATTATGCATGGGGGGGTGGCAGTTGAGGACATTGTGATCACCTCTGGGAAAGACTCTAGGGAAGCCTGCCCCAACACACACAGAAATCCTTAAGCCTGTGAGTGAAACAAAGAGAGCAAGACACAGAGACAGACTGACTCGCTGCTGGATCAATTACAAGGTTTCCCACCTGAGTGTTCTGCGTGGGAATCTGGAGGACCAGAGCCAGTGTGTTGTGGTCGAAGTTCTCATCCAGGGCCAGCAGGGCACCATGCACGCCACTCTCCTGCAGGTTTCCCGCATAGTCCCGAAGCCCAATAGACTGGACCCAGTGAACCACCTGGTCGTTAGTCCAGACCAGCACATCTGGAGGGTAGGGGGAGAAGAGGGGCAGAAAGAGACAGTAGATTGGGCCAAGAAGTACAGAGCTCCCAAGACCCAGAGCCCCAGTCCACCCTGCTCTCCACCAACTTACCATGTCCTTCTGTCTTCCCAGGCACCTGAGCTCCTGGAGAACCAGTCCCACTTCACCCCATCCCTGCCAGCCTGCAAGGCTTAGGGTCAGGCAATCAGGCTTACAGCTTTCTCTCTAGAGACCCTGGTGGGCGAACCCCCCTGCCCCCAGTCTGGAATGGCCCTCAACTTATTCTTTCTGCCCTTCCTAGCTCTTTTAAGACTTGCCTCTCTTTCCCTTCCACCCCCACCCAGATCACCAGGTTCCATGAGCACCTTCTAACACCAGTCTCTAGTGCTGCCCTAGGGGAATTATTGCATTTGTCTTGTTCATGGCCATTGTCTTGGTATATGAGGGGAGCAGAAGGGGTGTTAGCTGGCTGGGCAGGGGCTGTTTCTTCTCCACCAGACGGCAGCATCCTTTAGGCATGGACTGTATCTTCCCTCTCGGATCTGGAGTTCCCTGAGGCACCGAATGCCTCCTCTCTGCTCAGCCCAAGGCGGGCCCCTTCTCTCCCAAGGCTGCTCCCACACCCTTTCCAAGGAGACCCTGCCCAACCCAACAGGCTTACCCTTGATCTCATGCTGACTCTCCTCTCGCCTCTTCTCCAGCTCCTTCCGATCATAATTCAGCCTCTTGAGACACATGATACCATACTGAAGACTGGTTCTGCAAGTACACAGCACCCTGAGCTAGAGCCACAGTGTGGCCACGTTCCAACCACACCTGTCCATCCAGCACCAGCCATGGCACATCAGACCAACTGTCTCCAGCACAAAAAGCACCTGCAGCTGCTCAGGCTCCTCCCTCCCACGGTTTGCACTCATCCTTCCCTTTCTCTGCCTACCCCTACCCTGTGTTCTCCCTCTCTATCAGGCAGTGGTCCTGAGTGATGGAAGGAAATGGTCTTTGGATGAAACCAACATGTCCCTCCCTCTCCAAGCACTGTGCCAGGCATTGGACTGACAGAGACCCCTACCTCCTGCAAGTCAAAGAAAAAGCAAATACAATATGATATACCTTTGTCCTTACAATGGCCCACGAAGTGCTACATGGTCTGCCCCTCTACCTGTCTGAATTCCCCTCCAACTATGCTCCCTCTCGCTCTCTCTGCTGCAGCCACACAGCCACCCTGCTGATCCTCCAACGCAGCAGGTACACTTGGCCTAGGTGCCTCGGGGCCTTTGCTCTGGTTGTTCTGTCAGCCCAGAACACTCTTCTCCAGTTTGCTATATGGCTCACTCTCTCTCTGTTAAGTATTTGCTCAAATATTCAGTCTCCTCAATCTGATTCAAATGCCACCTTGCCCATCATCATCACCCCCGGCCCCCCACTCCCAACCCCTCTTACCCTAGTCTAATATTTTTCCCTAGCACTTTTACTCTTTTAGCATGGTATGTAATATATTTATTGTTCATTGTATGTCTCTCCCAGTTAGAATGTAAATTCCATGAGAGACAAGAAACTGTTTTGTTGACTGATATACCTCAAACCCAGAGAACAGTGTCTGGCACACAGTAGGTACTCCATAAATGCTTAATACACTAAATGACATAATCTATGCAAAGGACTAAAAGTACTTAAACAGTATTAGGCACATAGCAAACACTCAATAAATAATTAAGCCAGGCCAAGAACCACAGAATCCGTGTGTTAAAAGGGACTGTGGAAATCAACGGCCAAAGTTCCTTTCTATTGCAGGAGCCACTTCTGTGGCATCCTTCAAGTGGTCACTGAGTTTGTGCTTGATCACCTCACATGACAGGGAACTCACCACCTGAGGCAGCTCATTCCATCTTGGGACAGCTTGCATGGTAGTGTTCCCCCTTAAACTGAACACTACCCTGTCATTCAGCCTCCCTGGGTTTTGTCATGTATAAAGTGAAGGAAGGGAATAGAAAGTCCCACCCAACTCCAACTGTTTTTGACTCTATTATTGAGGCTATTGCTTTCTGAGATTAAATTTTGCAGATTGCTGTCCTCCTTCTCTTTCCTCAGCTCCACCCAGGTGGCCCTTCTGCCCAGAACAATCTCCCCCTTGTAGCTCAGAGCTACCGCTTCTAGGAACCCTTTTCTGGCTCAAGTCACCCATTGATTGCTGAAGCCACTCGTTTAAGCCTGGGTTCACTTTGAGGGTTATAAACACACATACCTCATGGCTGGAAATGCCTTCTGTCTAATTTCAATCTCACTTGAATATCCAGTCCAGTTCCTAAGATCTTTAAAGCTGTTATACCTCACCGTAAAAATATAAAGTCCTTATAGTCAGTTCTGCATATGTGAGACAGGATCATACTTCTCTCGCAGGGATGTTGTGAGGATTCAATGCAATAATGAATGGAAGGGCTTAGCCTAGCCCCTGTAACATCAGAGGCACTCAAAAAATGGTACCACTGTTAAGATGGTATTTCTGATTATTGTGTGTGCTTGTCCCCTCCTAACAAAACAGAAGCTCCTCAAGAAATCCTGCTAAAAGGCACAGTATCTCTAAGGAAAAGACCTCTGAGGTGGATGTTAAGAAATAAGGGTTTTAGCCCCAGTCTCTAATCACCTGGCTGAGTTACCTGGCAGAACTCAATTAACCTCCATTGGACTTGTTTACCCAGTTGTAAAGTGAGAATTTTTAAAAATCCCTTTCTTGTAAAAAAAAAATTGTTTTAAAATACTTTTTGAACACATAAGAACATGCTTATGATATGTTAAGTACAGTAAAAGCAGGTATATACCTAACTGAGGTAAGGAAAGTGAAAATGCTTTGGCGACTCTGAAGCACTGAAGATTCAAGTGGATTTTGATTGCTGAATCTGGGTCCCACATGCATGTGAAAGCCAGGATTCCCTCGGGGGACTGG